>CAJVGC010000508.1:5646539-5947025 GCA_910822075.1 Senecio squalidus
GTCGTGTTAAATGATCAGCTCCAAAAGGATTATTTCCACCAGAACCTGAGCATTATCGGGGGCCGAAATTGAAAGTTGCTATTATAGGTGTTGGCATTGCTGGTATGTCCAGTGCGGTGGAGCTTTTGGATCAAGGGCATGAGGTTTTTTAAGGTTTTCTTTATTTCATCTTATACTGCTCACGTTTTCTACTTATCTATCTTTAGTATATAGCATGCATGAAGCGTTTGGTTTTTTAATGCTCGGCTTATGGTGTTTGCTTTCGATTGATGTTGGTATCGACCCTTGGTAGCTGCTGTTGTTAATGAATTGATTAATTTAGGTAGTGCAGTCCCGGTGTTTCGCGTTGGCACATAAATTTGGCTGTCTTGGGGTTTACATTTGCCTTTGATCTCATGTTAGTGCATCTATTGTTTTTATTGTTTTTTAGTTTTAGTCGGGCTAAACATGGTATTTTTTTAGGCTGTGTAGGGAGCCTGGATTGTTGGTTGGTTTAGCTGTTGATTTGTTTGTATTTATAGGATATTGACATAGGTTTTTTTGTGTTGTCATTTACAATTACTGTTTATTAATTGTTAATGTTTGTTAATTTCGAGCTTTGTAAATCGCACCCGTGCAACGCACGGAATACTTTCTAGTTGAATTTAAAATAAATGGTAGTCTTTAAAAAATTATTTGTCTCTTTTTTTAATCTTTTCTCCCTGTTTTAATCGTCTTAACTAGAAGTTACATTTTTCATCTTTTCTCCCTATTTTAATTGTCTTGACTAGAAGTTACAACTTATTATATTTTCAGTTCTTGTTTGTGTTTTAAATGAGGGATATAACTTACATTTTATTAATTTGAATAAGTATTAATTAAACATACCTTATTTGAACTATTTTTATTTATAAAATAATAAAAATAAGATCGATCCCACTCATAAATCCCCGCATACGTGTATGGTGTAAGCTTTTTGCACTTGATAGAAAAAGAAAAAAGTGGAAAGGAGAAGTACATTCATTTCTTCCATTCCACTTATTCCCTTCGATCAATCCATCCTTTTTTCTTCATCCATTCATGCATCCATCTTATCTTTCTCTAAATATATATATATATATATATATATATATATATATATATATATATATATATATATATATATATATATATATATATATATATCCAATCCAAATCTAATTAATTAACCAACGGACTACCTTTTTTGAAATAATCGCGCACTTTCATAGCATATTATCATGTATGATAAACTCTAATCATATTTTTAAGATAATGATAAATAACATAAATGTTCAATAAGAACTAAATATGCTTAAGAATTGTAATAACTAAGTATTTTTCACGTCTTTGTTTGTTCCTGTTGTAGATGGTTCGTTGGTCATGAATGTAATGCTAGTGTCAGTCAAGATTGTCATGTTAGTATCCATATAAAATATGTCGGTTATATTTTGACTAACTAATAACGATTTTCGGTTATATTTTAATTAAATAATAAATAGTTTCGGTTACATTTTAAGTACCAATAAGAAAATGTTTGGCTTTTTGATTAAATGAATGGCCAAGATTTAATTGATAACAATCCTTGTTAATTTCAATTAAGGATTATAATTGAGTTTACTTAAAAAATTTACTTAATCTCAAAAACGTGAAATGTTTTTTATATAGCAAAAATGTGAAATTTTTAATTATATAGCATAGGTAGATATATTTGAAGTTATTAATGATTTTGTGATATGTGTTTGTAGAGTTTAAAATAATATAAAAGAAACTTGTTTATATTAGAAAGTATTGGTTTAATTATTTAACGAAGAATTATTTACAAAAGAATTCATTTTCAGGGACGGAGGGACAAGGGGGATGGTGGGCATCGGGTCCCTTTCAAGTCTCAACCCATAAGCTTTAGTAAAATCTGGCCAAAACTGTAAAATGTGAAAATTTATTCTAATCAACCACCCGATACATATAAAAAGGAAAACTACTAAATTATATTTTTTTTTTCGTTATGTTTTATATTAAAAATATATGAGGCTTTTAAAATTTGATTATTACATATTCTTGCTTTTCTAGTTTTCTATTATTTTTTATTTTTAGTATTTATTAAACACTTGGTTTATATAAATGATTTTTTAAAAGTCTTTACATCCTAACTATTTTGTTATATTAGTTACTTTGAATACTTTGGAGCATTAATTCTATAAATCTTAAGTTTTACCGTCTTATTTTAAGTTGTAAGCATCTCTAGATTCTAACTCTTTGTTACTTTGTTCCCATACACATTTATTGTCGCTATTTCTATAACGAACTTCGGCCCCCCTTATCTTGAAATTCTGACTCCGTCACTGATCATTTTTATTCAGAACAATTATCAAATACTAATATTCATTCAGCATAATGTTCATTCAGGGCACTAGAATCATTCATGATTCAGCGCACTAGAATCATTCAGCGCTAAATCATATCATATGATTTAGCAAACCGCCTCTAAGTCATTTTACGGAACTTAAAACAAAAGAAGGGAAGCAGAGTTCAAACACCGCAGTTGGGTTCATCTAATCAAATATGTATGGTTGGGCTGGGTTCACTTCATGGGCTATTTTTCCATTATTTGCTTCAAGTTTTCAGCCCACGCCTTTATTACCCAATTATTGTTGCCCGATATATATATAAATAAATAGTTTTTTTTAATAGAAAACACATAACTAAAATGTAGGTATTAGTAATATAACTATTAACTAATACATACATTTACACTAGTTAATGTTTGTATATGAGTAGTTTAATATGAAACCCAATCGTATCTCATGAAATGAATTGAGGGTGAGTTGTAATAAGAAAGAAGAACATGCATAGCGATGCATTATACTTTTATTCTGATTCCATCCAACCAAAATACTACTATTATATTATGGGTAAATGTTGGCGACTTGGTTAGTGTTGAAGGGAAAAAAATAAATTAATGAAAAAAATAAAAATAATAACTTCAGTAAAAGTGTAATTCTTTTAAATAATATGTTATTATGAAGTTTATAAAATAAATGATGATGTAAGGGTAATGTAGCCATCATGGCTACATTGGTAAATTAGCTAACATTTTCTCGTATAGTATTTATTTAACTTTTTTGTTACATATTAGTATGGTACTCGCACCATGTAGCGATGATAAAAAAATTCATCACATAATTACGCAAAAGACACAAGACAACAAAAATGATAGATAACATGAAACAATATTCAAACTACAATCATAAAAAACTATAAATATAATCATAAAAAACTAACATTAACACTATAATACTGAAAATGCAATCATAAAAACCTAAAGAGGGACATAAATAGATTTTTGGTAAAATACTCTTTTCGAGTATGTTGACCAACAATGATTTATTCTTCAAAGACGTTATGCGGAAAACATTTGCATATCCATCGTGTTCCATTACATAAGCCATTTGATGGATAGATATTCCCTAATAGTATTATGGCTCACCCAACTTCTACTCAAAGTTTATAACGGGTATTTAGTGATTTAAGAACCCTATTCGGAGTTGGAGCTTATATATAAAGATGAAAAACATGTATCGTAAAATAACTGGAGTTTGAGCTTATTAGTGTGAAAAGACATAAGATACTCAAATAGCTTATGATTTTTGGATTTATCAAGGCTTATCTTTTTAATAAGCCCTTTAAAACATCTACGACTAAACAAGGATAATAGATAAAAAAGAAAAATATAAACTCAAGCTCTAATAATCCCTCATAAGCTCCAAGCAAACATACCCGATAAGTAAGTACTAATAATTTGACAAATATTTTAGCAAAAACCTAAATTTTATATCTATTCTTTCATTGTTAATTCATATTATATATTTAAAGATATGGTGTAATAAACCGACATTTACCATTTCTTATACATTTTGAATGTATGGTGATATATCATGGGTGTAAATGTTTTTTGAGAGTGAAGTCAATATTAATTTAAGTTTTGTATTGGTTGAGTAAAGAATGTGTTAGTAATTTGATTTTATTTAAAATTTAACTTTTAATAGAAAGTCAAGTGATATAATATTATAATGTTAAATATATATTCTTAAATGATGTACATAAAATAGTCGATGTATCTTTAAACTAGCTTAATACAAATTATATTGGTTTGTATAAGAAAGATTGATTACTGTTTTGAAAACGATTTTAGATAATCAAATAATATAAATTGGTATGATATTTTTGACTCTTAATTTAAAATTAATGTCATGATATAGTTGACAAAATAACTCCTACATTTAATTTACTTATTAAAATATATTTTAATTTAAATTTTCATATTTATTGATTATTGATATTGGAACATATTGATAATTCAACTTTACTTAGCTTTAAATAAAAACCTCAAATAATTTATAATATAGCAAATATAGATATTTTAAAACATTTAAATTTATATCTCATGTCGTTTATACTATATTTAACCAAAAAATATATCAAAGGTGAATATATAATATAGATTTTGGAGTATACATATGTGTTACTTATTAGAATAAAGTTATGATAGTAAAACAATGACATTTGATCCTCTGGTTAGGTTGGTTGGTTGTCAATATCGTAACAATTAATCTAATACAGTATAATCTAACATGATCTATATTAATGAATGAGTTGGCTTGCTTGCTTTTTAATTACTTTATATACAATTTGAGATTTGATTTCATCAACAAACAAACAGAAAAACAACAATGGCTTCAGAGAAGGTATGTTCTTCTAGGAATTCTCATCATCATAATCAAACATTGTTATATACTGATTTTCTTTTCATATGAATAGGTAACGAAAATGGCTCTTGATGTTGACCTCAACTGCACTAACTGTTACAACAAGGTCAAAAAAATTCTCTCCAAAATTCCAGGTAACTTAATTAATTACATTTTCGTATTTTACACTTATTAATTTGACTCGTACGTACAGAAATAAGAGACCAAGAATATGATGTTGAGAAGAACAAGGTGAAGATAAGCGTAGTAAGCTGTTGTCCTGATAAGATTCGAGAGAAACTTTGTCAAAAGGGTGGTACCTCCATCCAGAAGATACTAGTTCTTCTTCCCGATAAACCAAAACCAAAACCAAAACCTGTGAAGGAGAAGCCAGCTGATGCACCACCTAAGAAACAACCTGATCCAACCCCAAAACCTCAAGTGGCAAAAATGATTATTGACCAACCTGTTGAAGGGTACCCACAAATGTACCAAGTTGCAGCAACTTATCATCCTATGGTTTATGATCAGGGTTACATCCAACCTCCACCTGTAGTAGGCTATGAACACGGATACAATCATAATGGTTATAACGCAAACACTCAGAATTATACAAACTACTTCAGCGAAGAAAATCCACAAGGATGCTCAGTTATGTAAATCCATATATGCATGTCCATCTAAAGGATACGACATCTACTTACCCATTCAAATATATTATTATTATTAGTAGTAGTAATGTTTGATCATAGGAGTAACAAATGAGCATAACCTGTATTATTTATCTATATATTAATTGGATTACTGAATTATAATGAGCGAGATCGGTAAATGTTACGTATAGAGATAGGGACCGGTTATCCACTCTCACTCATTGCGTCTTTTTTTTTTCTTTTTTTTCAAAAACACGCAACTAAACTAACATGATATAATTACAAAGGAGATCAAACTTTTAACCTCTAGAGTCTAGATCATTCAACCACACTAATACTATTGGGCCACAAGCCCAAAGGTGCATTGTGTGTTTTTCTTGTTTACGTACACATGAATCATTGAGAGGAAATAAAAATTAATGAATTGGATTAGTAATTATGAAATGATTGATTTGATTTTATACATAAACAAAGAAACAAACATAAGACAAAGGGCAAGGCTTGTGACAGATGAGGACCCACTTAACAACTATTAGTTAATCGGGTATGACGCGTTACATTACATAGTCATCAAAAATGGCTGTCCTAGATGAGAAGGACCACTATTAAAGCTAATTTTAATTCAGCTGAAAACTACATTACAAATTGACATTTTTATTTTTTTTAACTTTTTCTAACATTTGTAAACAAAATTAGCAAAGTATTTAATTTATACATTTTTTTTTATTTGTTACTAATACTCTCTTTGTTCTATAAAAAAATATGAAAACAAAAAACCTATTTAAATAAGATAGATGCAATTAATAAATATGTTTTTATTAAATTAATTATTTTGGTCATACATTAAAAAAAAATCAGATATATTTAAAGTTTAAAAAATTAAAAATATTTAAAATCCAAATGTAAGAAGTTACTACATTTTAACTATCTTATTTAGAAATAGAACAATAATATTTACGAACATGATTTTGAAAGGAATAAAATAACGTATGTATTTATATATTGCAAGTTGGTTCTACTTTTTACAAGAAAATATGGTCGGGTTTCACTTATTAATAAGAGTTATTATATAGTGTTGGTGTTAGTTTAGTTAAATGGTTGAGGATAATATAATAATAATGATACTCGAAGTTGAATAAAGCATTTGAAAAAATGTTGTAAAGGTTGAAAAAAAGGCATTTGTCTATCTTTGTTGCTTTATTAATTTGGAATGGAATAAAGGCATTTGTCTATCTTTGTTGCTTTATTAGATGATGGGGAAGTGAAGGAAGCTTTCAACATACTACTACATCACAACCACTTTCTGTTAGGCTAGCATGTCGATAACCACTCAATTTTCGATATCTTCAAAATAATTATGCATCCTAATGTTACATACGCTTGCTTCACTGATTAACATCTAAAAGTTTTCAAATTCGTTCAACTCCTTACGTATCTTTGCTTTAAAAAAGAAATACACAAATTTACTTAAGCTATATATAGCAGTTTTTTTTCTTCTTATATCTATATCTATTTGAGTTGCATAGTTACATGTTCATGTTTTGAAACAAAAGTAAAATATATAGATGCATGCACATGATAGAGCATTTGGTGTGGCACCATTAATTAGGCATGTGGATTTTTAATCTTGAGAAAAACAAGTATGAAACAAATTGAATGAGAGGGAAAGAGTATTGTAGAAGCAAACTCAAAATGACATTTTGAGTGTAGGTGCATTTTAGTGACTAGATTCGTATGTAATTAACGTTTATATCAGTCTTTATATTGTTTGGTTGAATATCTATATTGAATGTTTGATTAATTATAAGCTAGAACGTTTACGTTGTTATGAATTAATTAAATCTGTGTTTTTGAAATGTTTAAATGATATTCAAACTCATTCGCACGGATAAGGATGAATCCGTGCGAATGAAGAGTAGGTTCGCACGAATGAGAAAGTTAAACAGTTTGTTTATTGATATGGTTCATTCGTACGAACGATATATGGTTCGTACGAATAGAATGCCATTCGTACGAATGAGATCACATTCGTACGAATGAAATGTTGGGCCTATATATATCAGCTTAGGGTTCTGCATTACGTAAGGTTTTTAGGGTTTGTCTCATTCGTGCCGAATTGCTGCTTGTGTGTTTTCTGGTATTCCAAAGTGTTTATAACATCTAAACAATCATCCGAATAGTCTTCCTTAGGTCCGATCTTATCAATTATCATTGGTTTGATCTCGTTTCCGACGGTTACATATTCGCTAGATAATCATTGATCTATTTCCGCTAGGTTAGTGATATAACGTTGACTATAAGATCCGAACAACCCCAACAAAGTGGTATCAGAGCGTTGGTTGTAGAAATCAACGTTCTTCTAGCGATTCTTAAGATTTTTCGTTTTTGATTGTTTCTTAGAATTTGGAATTTTACGTTAAAAACCTTGTTTTTATTGTCTTAGAACGTTTCTGAGTCATCTAGATTAAGATCTGGGCAAATAGAAATCGTTGGGGTTTAGAAAATCGACCTGTAGATCGAGTTTTTTGCAAAACCCTAAAATTTCACGGCGCATACGAACCAAGTTCTTGACAGTTTCATTCGTACGAATAGAGGTCTCATTCGCACGAATAGGGAATTCATCCGTGCGAATCTAAGTTTTGTCTAAAAATTCAAAGTTCAGTTCATTCGTACGAATAGGAATTTCATTCGTACGAATCGGTCAGTTCATCCGTACGAATCTCTCATTCGTGTAGAGCTTAGGTTTCTTGTTTCATTCGTACGAATCACCTTCATTCGTACGTATCAAGTCTTTCATTCGTACGTAGCAGTAATTCATTCGCACGAACCTGAAACAGACTCAAATTTTAAAATTTTAGATGGAATACGCGATGGCTAGTACCAACACTAAGATGTCTGAAATGCTACTCAATGACGCTGAAACTGGAAGCATTAACAAGGTCCCAAAACTCATCACTATGGACGATTACCCACACTGGAAACCTCGATTCGAAATTCACATCCAAGGATTGGATTCAAAAATGTGGGATATGATTCAAAATGGATATAATGCCCCAGTTAGTGAAAATGGAGACCCTATTGCCGTTCATAGATATACAGAGGAACAAAGGAAGAGTTATGATATAGAGAAAAAGGCTTATTCTTATTTGTGTCAAGCTATTCCTAGATCTGTGTTTCATCAATACAAGACACAAGCTATCGAATCAAACTGTTATGGGATGCTGTTGAATTGAGGATGTGAGGAAACAAAAAGTTAAAGTCAATGAAGGGAAGAGCACTGAAGAAGAATTTGATAACTTTACTTGCTTACAGGAGAATCATTTTCCAACCCTTATCATACTTTTCACATTTGATTAGTGAGATGAACGATATTCGGTAGAGACAACTGGTGCAGAGAGGGTAGAATGTTTTGCGGATGCTTTGCCAGATAGCTGGAATGGATATATAGAGATGTTGAAGGAAAGTGGGTATCTTGCTCGCACAACTTTGAATGATTTATTCACAAAGCTAAGAGAGAAGGAGCAGGACGACAAGTTTCGTGCTCAAAGAAAGGGACACACTCAAGATCCCTCACTGTACTATGCTGATCCCAATCCAGCCACTCCTACTCATGCTCCACTGAAAACAGCACTTTCTGCTAACGCCTCAACTCATTCAGGAAATTCAGGGTGTTCACACTCAAGCTCAAAGTCAAAGTACTCCAGAAGTCTCAAGCTCAAGCGAGTTCAGAATCATCGTTTACAAGTTGAAAGTCGAGCATTTTCATTAAAGGAAATGTGGAGAGTGTAAATGAAGATATGGCTATACTGAGTGCTTTAGTTGGATCCTATGACCAACCTGTTGCAGGGTAAAATCGGAAATGTACACTTAACTGGGGAGGATTATGAGCAGATTGATCGTGATGAGATGGAACGAAGCGATATTATGTGGGGTTTCGCTAATCTCCAGGAGGGGCTAAAGAGTATGTGAAAAAGACTGGTAACCCAATCGGAGCCAACAAGGAAACTAAGTATGGCTTCTGACATGTCAGCAATTACTTGTCACAACTGTGGACAGAAGGGTCATTTTGCTCGAAACTGTGAAAAGCCAAAACAACCAAGAACAGTTCAGAATCCATTCATAGAGATCAGCAAAACAGGAAATATGAACAGAAACGCTCCTGAGACAAACAAGAATACGGCTTTGGTGACGACTGGCACAAATTACCTATACTGGTACTGAGAATTCAGATGTTAAGGCCTTAGTTTTTCAATCTGACGAAGGCTTGGATTGGGGAATTCAAATTGGAAACCAGTCCATCTGATGCTGAAGTAAATGTTGTAAAGATTTTGAATCTGAATGAAGAAAGTGATGGGGAGGAGTCTGTTACATCTGAAGAATCATCTGAAGAATCTTCAACAAAATCAGAATCACCAGTGCCTAAAAGAGAGTTTGCAATGATGGCAGGAACTACTGAGTCATCAAAGGTACAATCTGAAACTATAGTAACTTCCTGTTCAAACTGTTTGTTTAGATAAACGAGTAAATGAGCTTAGCCAAGAAAATAACAATCTTGTGGATGAACTTCGTAAAAACAAAATCGTTAAGGGAAATGAAAAACTGTTTTCAGAAAAGAACAAACTTTTGCAAAACAAGTCAAGTGATTTGGAAATTGCTTTGTTAAACAAACAGGACTCGATCAACAAATATTTAAAGATATTGATTTAAACGTGGAAAATGCTTCTGTTAAAATCAGTTTTGAAACTTAAACCAACAAGTTAGAAGCTATTCATCTGCATCATATCTTTTGGACCATATTTTGAAAGAAAAACGTCCTGAAAATGGGAAGGGAAACCAGAGGTTGACTACAATAACTTGTCCACCTCCTATCTTTAACAAACTGATTAAGTCTCCAAAGAGGGAAGGGGATGTTGAGGTTCATTCTTCAACATCCAGACCCAGCTGTTCAAACCCCTAGTGTCCAAACACCAACTGTCCAATCACCTACTGTCAGTACTAAAAAGTAATGTAAACGAAAAATTGAAAGAAACCGTCATAGTTGAAGATTGGGTTTCTGACTCAGATGAGGAAGAAAAGGTCCAGGTTTGGGTTGTCAGTTACCTTATCAAATGAATTTGGGTCGCAAACCTCACATTAAAAACAGGCTTAGGTTATCAGGCTCCAAATAAAACTTCAAGTCACCTAAACAAGTTAGAAATTTTGACGACACTGAATTTAAAGGACCATAAATTTGTCAAACCGGCGAATCATCAATCGCATTTGAGTCAAAAGAAACAGAACCATGCGAAGTTCATACCACCTCATAGAGACAGTCACCCACAATTCCCCAGAATGCCCCAAAATGTTCACCAACATAACGGCTCCATGCATCCAATGCTATATTCTCCAAACCTCATACACACCACCGGAGAATGACGCAAAGTTCTCAAAAATATTAACGAATGGAGAACTTGTTTTGATTGTGGGAGAGAGGCCATGTTACCTATAATTGTCCAATTTGAAACAAAGGCCTAGGAATAATGTTGACCAAAACAGAATGTCCACTGGAATTCGTTTTTCAGTCCAAATCGAAATCGATTCTCAAACAATAGGTCATCATCTCCTAAACAAAACAATGAGTTGCTTTCCTGCTGTAAATCCAAACCAGCAACCTAGTGTTAAACCAATTGAAAAAAGGCCAATTTCACCAACTGTTTATGTCAACGTGCATGGAAAGCTAAGATGAAACTAACGGTACTGGACCTTCAAACGTGTCTGATGGTTCCAATGGAACGTGGGTTGACTTACAGTTCCAAGGTGAAGATGGCAAACCCAAGGCTATTAAGGCTTGGGTTTTGCTTTGGGTATTAATAATTTCAATTTTGTGCAGGTCGTCTATGATCCTATCAAGAATACCTGGATTGTTGATAGTGGGGCGTCTAGCACATGACAGGGAAATATCAAGCTACTCTCAAATGTCAGATCAATTAAGGGTGGCTATGTTTCATTTGCTGGTGATAAGGGAGGTTATATTTCTGCTCAGGGATCCGTCGCAAACAACAAATTAAGTTTTGATAAAGTGAATTATGTTCAGCATTGGTCAACAACTTACTGTCCGTTTCTCAAGTTTGCGACAAGAAGTTTAAGGTGATTTTTGACGAGAATCAGTGTTACATTATGAAGAAAGAATTTGTGATTCCAGAGCACTTGATTATTATGCAACACGAGTTGGAGATTTGTACGTGCTCGATATGTCGAAGACTACTGTGAATTCGACCCGAACATCAAGCTTTTGTCTCGAAAGCTACTGAACGTGAATCAATATTATGGCACAAACGTATGGGACACCTCAGCTTGAGAAAGATGAATCATTTGATGCACAAGGATTTAGTTGTGGGAGTTAATGTGAAAACATTTCAGTTGCCGGAAACTTGTATTTCATGCAAGAAGGGAAAACAGTCCAAAAAGTCTCATAAAGTAAAGAAGTTCCACACCATCGATACTCCGCTTGAGCTTCTACACATGGATTTGTTTGGCCCTATCAAGTATTCAAGTGTTGCAGGGGATAAATACTGTTTGGTGGTGACTGATGATTATTCTCGATTCTCTTGGTTCATGTTTTTACAAGAGAAATCTGAAACGTACGAGAATATCAAGCTGCTGGTTACTTCACTGGAGAATCTGTATAAGTAAAAGTTCGACGTTTTAGAACTGATAACGGTATTTAAAAATCAGAGAATGGAGGATTTATGCAAGGAACAGGGAATTCAACAACATTCAGTGCAGCCTATACTCCACAAAGTGAACGGGGTTGCAGAAAGAAAAGAACAGAACGTGATTGAAGCAGCTAGAACGATGTTGGCTGATCGACACCTGCCAGTACGTTTTTGGAATGAAGCAGTAGCTAATGCATGTTACACTTTAAACCGAGTGCTAGTAGTGAAACGCCATGGAAAACATGTTATGGAAATTGTTGCAGAAAGAAAGCCTAATTTTGCAGTACTTGGAACCCTTTGGAGCTCCGTTGTACTATGCTCAAGCGTAAACAAGGATGGAAAATTCGATGAAAGAGGCATTAGAAGGAATATTTCTGGGATACAGCACTCCTAACAAGAGAGTTTTGGAATCCAGCTCACTAAAGCTATTGAAGAATGGTATGAGGTGGATGTTCAGAAGTATTCTAAACCGATTCCTTCGAAAGGATATTCATGGATTTTGATTATCTTTGTTTGATCATTTAATCTTCCTGAGTTCTCCGATGAAGATATTGCAAGATACTACTCTCATCAAGAGGCATTGGAAGAAATTATTCCTCATGATCCAGTGACTCCAACAGTTCCTACTCCTTCCGGTCCACAAGAGAATCCTACAGAGTGGTCAAGCAAATTGGTGATGATTCAGATTCTGATGGTTCAGTTAACTTAAATGAGCCGATTGGAAATCCTGAAAATGTTCAAGAAAATGAAGAGGAAGTTGAAGCTCCCGATGTTAATAACTTGGGTCCTAAACGTTGTGGTTCCTCCTAATTTGAAACGTATGAAGAACCGCAAGTCAGCTCCGGCGATCATCAAGGGCTCGCAGATCGACAAATTTTGATGATTATGAAACTTATCTGGCTGTGAGCTCGACCCAAAAGAGAGATTCTTAGTGAAGTTTCTATTGATCTCTTTAAAGCTGGCGATGTTACTTACTGTGCACATGCTGTTTTATTTCGCAGGTTGATGAACCAGCTAACGTTTGAAGAAGCTCTTTGGATGACAATTGGATCAACTCAATGCAAGAGGAACTAACTACAGTTTAAGAAGCTGGGTGCTGGAGGCTTGTCGCTAAGCCAAAAGGTGCCAAGTCATTGGGTTGTCGCTGGGTTCATCGATGCAAAAGGGATGATCAGGTGTAGTTGTCAGAAACAAGTCAAGACTAGTGGTTCAGGTTTTCGACAATTCCTGACTTGGGATTATAATGAAGTGTTTGCTCCGGTGCAAGACTAGAGGCGATTCGAGATTTTCTGGCCTTTGCATCCTATAGTAGTGTACTGTTTATCAGATGGATGTAAAAGAGCGCTTTTCATTTACGGGAACATTCGAGAGACAGTGTACGTTAATCAACCACCAGGCTTTGTAGACCCATTACATCCGGATAAAGTGTACATTCTCGATAAAGCACTTTATAGTCTGCATCAAGCACCGCGCCCTGGTATGAGACACTTGCTAATCATTTGACCGTTTTCGACGAGGTGTCATAGATTGTACGCTTGTTTATCAAGGAAAGAGGTGAAGATATTCTGTTGGTGCAAGTATATGTGGACGAACTTATTTTTGGTTTCGACAAATCCAGAGTTATGTAAAGAGTTTGAAACGGTGATGACAAGCAAGTTCGAAATGAGTTCTATGGGTCCGATTAAGTTCTTCTTGGGGCCTACAGGTAGATCAGACTGCAGAGGGTATTTTTATACATCAGACTAAATATGTAAAATGACATTTTGAAACGATTCGAAATGTTGGAAACAAAGTCTGCCTCCACTCCCTTATCGGTGAATCACGGATATCACCAGACTCTACGGGGGAGAAAATTGATCAGTCCCTTTATCGCTAAATGATCGGTTCTCTTATGTATCTCACCGCCTCTCAGTCCAGATACATGTTTCCAGTGTGCTTGTGTTCCCGATACCAAGCAGCACCGACAGTTGTTCATCTTCAATCAGTGAAGCGGATTATGCAATACTTGAAGGGTACTCCAGATTTAGGTCTTTGGTATCCTCATGACGACATTTTGAGCTATCTGCTTTCAGTGATTCAGACTATGGAGGTTGCAAAAAGGATGCTAAGTCAACATCAGGAGGATGCCAGTTTCTCGGAACGCGTCTGGTAACGTGGCAGTGCAAGAAACAGGCCGCTGTTGCATTGTCCACTTGTGAAGCTGAATACGTAGCTGCTGCTAGCTGCTGTTCTCAGGTTATCTGGATTCAGCAACAACTGCGTGACTACGGTTTGTCTATCTCCACTACTCCTATTTATGTTGATAATTCTGCTGCCATAGCTGTCACTAAGAATCCCGTACACCATCCTAAACCCAAACACATAGGCGTAAAATATCATTTTATACGTGATTGTTTTGAAAAACATCTAATTGACGTAATTTATATCGAAACGATGTTTCAAAAAGCTGATATTTTTACAAAAGCATTTGATAAGTCTAGGTTTGGGTTTTTACTGCTAGAAAATGAAGAAAAGCGATGTAATCGCAGAAGAAGAAAAGAAGGACAAGTAACCGTCCCCGTTTTTGTACACTACGTTAAGATTTTTTTTTATTTATGTCATTTTTATTTTCTTCTCAGTTATAAAATTTCGAAAAATACAAAAAGATTTTCATTTTTAGAATTTTAGGGGGAGAAATAGATAGTTAGTTAAAAAAAAAAAAAAAAAAAAAAAAAAAAAAATGCGGGAAGTGAGGAAATACTGAGCTAAAACTGAACATGTAAATTGTCAAAAGTATGTTGAACGTAATGTTTTAAACATGTCAGTTGTAGGATATATTGGTAGGCTTATCTCACTGAAACTTGACGAAAATTAATCATTTTTCAATTAGTTGTCGCAGATATCAAATTTAATTTAAATCTTTATGGATATGTCTCAAAGACTGTCTAAATGATATCTGGAGATCAATAACAATTGAGAACACTGAAAACAACACAAAGCAGTCGAAATTAAATGTTTAATGTATTTTAATTAGCTTTTGTTTTGTAGTGTTTGTGGCTTTTTGCTGGATTGATTCGAAAATAATAAATATTAGGTGTAATATCAGAAAATAAATACAGTATGTCAGTAATATTTTGTAGCAATTAAGGGCCATTCCAGTGATTGTGTGGATAACATTCTTGAATGTTTTGATCAAGATCAACAATAAAAAAAAAAAAAAAAAAAAAAAAAAAAAAAAAAAAAAAATCGCAATAAGAGGTAAGAAACAACTTCACAAATCCCTTGATGGATGAACAGAAGTATAAGGTCGAAAGAATGATCATACTTCGGCTATTCCAATAAAGGGTGACGAAGTACCTAAAGACTTCACAAATACTTTGATGGATGAACAGAGTTATAAGGTCGAAAGAATGATCATAACTCGGCTATTCCAAATAAAGGTTGAAGAAGCGCTTATCTCTGAGTGATGTGTTGTTTCAATGATCAAGAATCACTGGCCCTTATTGCATGCGTAGTTGATGTAATACTGACATACGAAATCGATATTATGATATTACATCTAATAGTTGTGAAAATAGAATTGAAAAGGTAGAAAAGTTAAGAGGACAAATACACAAACATACTTGCAATTCTAATTATGATATAAATCTGATGACTGTTAAAAATTCAAATTGTGTGTTGTTTTCTATGTTCAAAATATTGGGAGATCTTAGCGAGATAACCATTTTGAAAGAAAAACTGTCAAGTGAATGTTTGTTTAAGTTTAAGAGGACAAATATACCAATAATCGTCAACTGATATGTTAATAGTTACTACGAAAATTGAATGACAATGCTATGTTTCAGTATCAGTCTGATCCCTTATTCGAAAAAACGCAAAAAGAATGTGAAAATTTCAGTTTATTTAATTGTTATTTCAGTAGTTTGTTATAGTTAAAATTTCCTTGATTCATCAAAACAGAAAAGTACAAAAAGATTTTTAATTTTTAGTTTTAGTTTCTCTTTAATTTTATTTTTGTTAGTTTCTAAGGTTACTTGTCGTGACTTGAGATTTAAAGATAAAACTGAGATTAATTTGTAGAGTCTTGATTGTTGATAAAGTGTTTGGTTTTTGATATTAGAATTGCACTAAACGTTTATTCCTTCTGAAATTGATGATTTTTATGTGTCTAACGTTTAATTGGTGTTGATTTTGAAGAAAAGTGAAAGTTTAAGTTTGTGAATTCGACAGCTCATTCGTGCGAATCAATCACATTCGTACGAATCAATAACTCATACGCGCGAATCAAAGGAAAGGTAACAAATGGTTAGTCATATCACATCCGTGCGGATAGCATCTCATTCGTACGAGTGAGTTCTCCTTCGTACGAACCAAAGGTGATTTAGATGTTAACTGTCTGTCGGCGATTCGCACGAAAGAAGACTCATTCGTACGAATATGTTTCTATTCGTGCGAATGAGAAATGGGTATATATATATATTTTCATTCGTTTGGACTATTCACGTTTCAAAACCTATTCGTCCGAACTAAGCAATTTTTGGCAAAATCTTAAAGTGTTGAAAAGAGTTGTTGAATTCGTTTTTAGTGTGTAATTTTTGATTGCGAGTAGAACCATCTATACCACGAAAGGTATAACGTCCATTTGAATGCTTAATCTTTGAAATATAACACCGACCTTAACCCTAATCAAATTGTTCTTTTTAAATGTTTGTTATGGGTAATAAGGTTAGGGGTTCGATTAATCGGGGTATTGCGAGTATTGTGATGTAGGTTTTATGATATAAAACTGATTGTTTTGAGAATCTAGGTTTTGGAATTCAAACTGTTACGATGAACTCCGTTCGTACGAATGTGATTTCATTCGTGCGAATAGGATCTTCATTCGTACGAATGTCTATGTCATTCGTACGAATGTGAAAAATGTTATCCGTGTGTTTTGACTGACTCATTCGTACGGATACATTTTGATTCGTACGAATGGAATTCTTCATTCGTACGGATGGGCCATAACAGAAATATTTAAAACGTTTGAATCTTAATTCTAACTGTTTGTTTCTCGACGTTTATGTTTCTGTTTACAGGAAAATGGCTGAATCGTCGTCATCTCAAAGCACTGGTCTAGTTATTGGTCCAAAGAATAACATGTGCGCCTTCCTCGATGAAATAAAACCTCACTCAACGAAGTTTGTCGAGATTATTCGATTCTTGAAGCGTTCAAGAATTTTCAAAGCGATTTCTACCGAGAAAGTGCTCTACTTGTCTCACATCTCTGATTTCTGGAACAATGCCAAGGCGGTTCGTCAAGACGGCAAGGTTCATATACATAGTAAAGTGCTCGGGAATGACATTATGGTTGACGAGCACGTCATCAGAGAAGTCGTTGGATTCGGAGATGAAGCGAGAATGCCAACAAATATGGACGTGTACAAGGTCAGAGGGGCATTGTTGAGAATGCATTATGATGGTGATATTACGAAGGGGGTGATCACAAAGTCAGGTTTCAGTGTGCAATACAAGTACCTGTGTCACGTAATACAGCATTGTCTGGGTCCCAGAAAAGCAGGACATGATCAGATGCGAGAGACTCTTCAAAGTGCATTTGTCGCACTGGCACTGAATGCTCCATTCAACTTCTCGGCGATGGTCTTGCAGTTTATGATAGAGAACGTAGAACTCAAGAACAAGCACAAGTACTTGATGTATGCCAGATTCGTGCAAATGATCTTAGATGCGAAGATTCATGACTTGCAGAAGAATGAAGAAGATATCGTCAAGCTGGACGTTATGAGTGATAGTACGATGGCACGCATGCTTACATACAAGGGAAAGTCTACACCAAAGGAGAGAAAGTTGATCGGACATCTCGCAAATTCTGAGTATGTCTGCCCGAAGAAAAGGAAATGGAGAAACGATGATAGTGATTCAGAGAAAGAGGATCTTGTTGTGCCTGTTCAACCTGATTCTGATGAGGAGGTGGTTTCTGCTACCTCTCCACCTACAGATACTCAGTTTGAGTTGGTAGATGAAGATGATGTTAGTGTGAGTGCTGAGGCGACTCCTTCCGTATCAAAACGGAAAGCAGAAGAATCAATGAGGGATATAGTCAAAGGGAGAATCGCTAAACGCTTCAAGCATGTGAGACTCACTGATATTACTCCCAGCACAACCACTCCAGTTCCTCCGCCTGTGATCTCTCAACCACAACAAAGCATTCCAATTATTACACCTGCCACTACGATAACTCCAACTGCTGGTGGATCGTCGTCGGGGCAACTATCTGAGTCTGCTCAGCTCCAGACTGTGAATGCTATGCTATTGGAGGTTCTGATGAAGCAGAAAACACAGGATGAAGAGATGAAGAAAATGATTGAGATGATGGCTAAAGGGGAAGCCGAGAGAATTGAAATGTCTCAGAAGATTGCTGATCAACATCTGCTGCTTGAGGGTCAAAAGAAGCTGATTGAAGATCAGCAAATGCAGTTGGAAACGTATAAAGATAAGATCGACTATTTGGAGGCGGCCACTAATACAATTCAAGATTCGATGGTAGCTGGTGTGGATGGAATTTACTGAATCAAAGCACTGGACGATGAATCTGCTGAACCGACTGGTGCAGATAGTGAACGCACAGAGTCTGGGGGAGCTGGTAAAGAACCACAGAATGAATCCCAGTACGATATTGCTCCCATCTCATTTAAAAAGTCCAATTTAACTCACATTTTGGATATGCAGGGGGTAATACAGTTCAGCATTGATCCCGATCTAGAAGAGGGAGAAATAATGCACAGCTTATCTAAAGAACAGATTGCAGAATTAATTGAAATGAATCCTGAAGATATTGTGTCTGAAGAGTCTGCATCTGTTTCTGAAGTTAATCCTCCTACTTCTGCTGCTGATGATGAAGAGATAGAGTTCGAGCAAAACGTTGATTCAACCGAACCTATCTATCAGTCAAATGATCTCCGAGACGATGCGGTTTTTGATCTAAATGATGAAGATCTTACTCGGAAATTAGATAAAACTCGAGCAGCCAGTCAAGCGACATCAAACCAAGAAGAGGTAGATGCAAAACGGGCTGAATGGATTCAAGCTATGAAAGAGTGTTTACGCCCACCTCGTCAAGATACTGAACCGGCTTATACGAAGTGCTATTCCTTGAAAGGGGCAAAGACTGAAGGTCCGATAATAAGCTGGGCGTACTTGGAGGATCTGAATGTTTATGCGGTAAAGAGAGAAAGAGGAATCGATTACTTCAAGCGAGTTCACGACTTGAAGACGTTGCCTTATTTTGACATGATGCAGCTGGCACGTCTTAAATTGCTCTACAGTGAAACGGATGATAGAGCAAAATGGTTGGAGAAACGATTGAGATTTGAGTTCAGGAATAAGTGGGAGTACCTAAGGCCGCAATATCCGAAGATTACTTACTCCAAAGATCGGAGTACAGGAAAATCTGTGAAGCGAGTCAAGTATCAAGCGCCAAAGGTGATAGAAAAGATTCCACTTCGTGCGATGAAGACTGGATTTTGGAGAAAATTCAAGTGGTGGTATTATGATTACAGAACCACTGAAGCTGTCATCGTGTTAGAGCACAGAGGTGTTTGGGAAGCTGTGCGAATTTTTGATCCGATGTGGATTAGAAATCTGACAGATGATGATATCTATGCTTTGTATCTGCAACCTATATTCTGCGATGTCAAAGATATGGATCAAGCATCACGTTTCAACAAGGTTGTGCGTGTGTGTTTTATTCACAAGATTCATGCATAAGAAGGCAGATCAAAGAAGTGTTTTGAGAAGCAGCAGATATTTTTGAAGACTGAAGACATAGAATCTAGTTCCTAGGGGGAGTTTGTAGGTGCATTTATGTAGTTACTAGATTCATATGTAATTAACATTTATATCAGTCTTAGTATTGTTTGAATGAATATTATTATTGAGTGTTTGATTGATTATATGCTTGAACGTTTACGTTGTGTTGAATTAATCAAATACGTATTTTATGATGTTTTAAATAATATTCAGGTTCATTCGCACGGATGAGGATGACATTGAAAGACTCATTCGCACGAACGAGTATGATAAACAGTTTGTTTATGAAACTGTTACATTCGTACGAACGCGTTATGGTTCGCACGAATAGGATGTCATTCGTACGAACGAGATCACGTTCGTACGAATGAAAAGCTGGGCCTATATATACCAGCTTAGGGTTTCAGTTTCGGTAAGGTTTTTGCTAGTTTTATTGTGCGTGTAACGAACTGCTGCTGCCGTTTTCATTGTGTTCCAAATCGTTTAGTAGAGTCTAAACAATCATCCGAATAGTCTTCCTTAGGTCCGATCTTATCAATAATCATTGGTTTGATCTCGTTTCCGACGGTTATATATTCGCTAGATAATCATTGATCTATTTCCGCTAGGTTAGTGATATAACGTTGACTATAAGATCCGAACAACCCCAACAGTTGGGCACAAAAAGAGTGGTAAGCACATTATTAGTCGTAAGAGAGGCCTTCAACAGCTTCAATGCCTATCAAAACACAAACAACAAATTTATGTTAGATTTTATTACAATCAAATTGATGATAAATGAAAACCTTACCTCATCATTTCCAAAAGAAACAGTCTTTTCTTCAAGTTGGCTTAAATCCTTGACACCGAAGCTATTAATGAGAGTGATGCTTGAAATGGTAGACATGGGTTTCACCACTAAATCATCCATCACCATATACGTCGCCACCTCCTTCACATACCCTTCAGTCAGTTTCCGCTTCTTTGTCACCGCTTTGACCCCTTTTACTTCTGCTTTCTTTGACAAAACGAACTCTATCTTATCATTCATGATATCTTTGCAAGCAGGACAGTTTGCATTCGCGTACAGTGCCGCGTAATATTGACACGTCCTTCGGTAACTGAAGCTAAAACCATCGTTAACTTGTGACGCATTCAAACACCTGTAAACTTCTACGGGTGCATCATTTTGATCAACAGAAGGTGCATCATCATAAGACAGCAGCAATGCGTTTCCGTTAAAGGGTGATTTGTGATTTAAAATGCTATCTTTATCAATGCCGGGTTGAAAGTACGTTTGATTGAAGCTGGCGACGCTATCATTGAGTTTTCCCAAGCAACCCACCATTTGTTTGGAGCCTAATAACTCGATGAGGGTACCCAAAGGTAAAGATAAGATGCGGAAAAGAAAATCCACAAATTCTTTTGAGGCTTCAGCAAATAAAACTCTTTGGCCATTCTTGTCAACTAGAAGCTTAAGACTCATTTTTGAGGAAGCCATTGATGAGTTATTGATGATATTGCTATGAGATTTTATAGGTAGTTTTGTCTTGGAATTCAAATCTACCGTTTTGTTTCCCTCTTTGGGAAAATACACTAAGTCTTGTTTTGGCGCTATCTTTTAAATTTATGATATTCTCCTATTTCAAGAATTCAAAACGAGTTCTATTTAATATATATATTTTGAAAGTATAAAAAGTATAAAAAGGTTTTTCAAATCCTATTTGGTATATATGTTTTGTTTTGAAATTCCCCTTTAGTAATTCTGGCTAAATGGTTAAATTTTTAAGGCCTTGCTCTATTTATTTTATTTTTCATTTGATTTGGTAATTAATATTTTATTGGGGGACTTTAGTTTATTGTTTCAAATAGAGAAAAAAAAATCACAAATGTAACAACTCTGACCAAACGTTATTAAAGACTTTGTTGGTAATATACTTTGGTTTTGTTATTTTGCGTGATAAACGGGTTATCCATAAATAACAAACATTTCTAGTGATCATAAATAGCCAATGATTAAAGTGTGTGACCAACACCTTGTAAATATCTAGAGTATAGTTTTCAACGCAATATTTTTATAGTCATCAGAAAACCGCCCACCAAAACCGGAAACCACTTAACCAAAACATCTTTTTTTTAACCAAAAGCCGGCATTGGGAACGCCGGCTATTGACACGGTGGCGGGTGACTTGGATAACCAGTAGTGGATTGCTCAGGTGGAGGCACACGTGTCATAAGTCGGCACCAGCAAGGACGACTATACCAGTTTCACAAAAACTCGCCGGTGGCGTCGTCCAGCACTAATTCCGACTGGTATTTGTCCATGCCGCAAATTTCCTGAAAACATGGTTTTCAGAAAATGCTAAAACGTATCTTGTATCCTAACTTGCTTTCTACATTGCTTCGGGTTAGAAGGGAACTTTTGAAAACTTTTGTTTTTAATAGTTTCATTCAACACAATATTATTATAGTTTAATTCAGCACTTTGACTCCATATAGCGATGACATATATAGTACTCCCAGTATGTGTTTAAAGCTGAAATATGTTTTGCTCCCGTTACGAGCTTTGGTCTAACTACTACGTGATCGGTTTGACATAAAATTGCTTAGGTTAATATATTATTGCTTTCTTGCTTTAATGCCTTTACCATATCAAGACATTACCCGTGTAAGATTTGATACACACAAATAAAAATTAGCAAATATATATATATGATGATTTCTGCAGGAGTGAGTTGATAGCACAAATGTACTTCCTTAGCCAAATATAATTGGTGTCTATCAATGAATATCATTAAACCATATACACCGAAATTCCCAAAACCCATAATGGACATGTCAAAGATTCAAAACGATTATCACGCAAAATTCCTACATAGTCACTCGAAATGAAAAAGCAGGTTACTAACCTGAGGTTAGTCTATATTTATATAACACATATATGTGTTGTTGGAGATGAGGATATGACTGAGTTTCTCGAAACAAGCATAAGCAGAACTCATAAAAACTGGATTAACCATATCCTTTAGACCGCGATTATATTTTCATCTTTGATAGCAAGGAAGACATTTGTCAACGCTGTCTTAGAGCCCAAAGCTTGCTTTAGTAGTTCCAAGCCCTATAACAATCAAACACCTTTAGAATAATCATGTATCTCAAATAATTGCAATATTTGACTAAATAATATGAGAGATTTAATTGAGTTTAACAAATAATCTCTAAACTAACCGATTTTCAAACACTTCCTAATCAAAAATACAAATTATTTTTAACTAATACGTAAGATATCAATATATACTACGAATTTCGTATGGAAAGGGAAAAATAAAAATTATCTTCTACTATGAATACGTATATTCTAACTCTTGCTAACAAATATTAGTGAAAATTCTTATCAAATGATAAAGTGAAATACCTCATCCAAGCCGACATGAACAACTTTTTCCTCTAACGCACTCAACTCCTTAATGTTGAACTTGTTGAGCAAAGTAATGCTAGAAATTGTAGACATGGGAACAACAACCAGGTCATCCATTATCATGTATGTAACCAACCCCTTTACGAATCCATCTTCTCCAAGCTTAGTCGGAGCTGGAGTGGTCTTCGGAACATGGTGTGTGACAACGCTAGACATCCGGTTACCACAAGATATACAATTTCGAGAAACTGGGAAGAAACCAGCGTTGGTGCATGATCTCCCGCATGTGTAGAATTGTGTTGCAGTTGTTGGGGTCGTAGGGATCGACCATTCTTGAGGTGGCAGTGGCAACAGTGGAACTTGATTTGAGATGGGTAAAATTGATGATTTAGGTTTTAAGACAACATCTTTGAGTTGGCCAGACTGCATGTAATCATCGCTTAAGTCCGTGATACTTTGGTAGAGATTACCAAAGCAACCTACCATGGGTTTGTTGTCTAAGAGTTTGATGGCTGTACCAATCGGTAAAGCCAGGAGGGTAAAGAGGAAATCAACGAAATCCTTTCCAGCTTCAGCAAACAACACTCTTCTTCCCTTTCTGTCGATTAAAAGCTTCAAACTTACCTTTGATGCAGTCATAGTTGCGAATCACTACAGGATCGATCTAAGTTTATAAACAATACAATAAAATGCTACAGTAGCCTGGAAATGAAATGAAAAATAGTGAAATCAGATATTAATACCTAAGGGTGGCAAATTTTCCGAAATACACAATCCCGACACACACGTAACTAAATGGGTTAGGTTAGGGTTGAGCCTAAAAGTATAGGGGTGTCAAACATGCGGTGTTCATGATGGGTTTGGTAAGACTTTTTTTTTTTTAACAACAATAACTATATAAAAGAACTAGCAAAATGCTAAAAATTAAAACTTTTCGAGTCATATTTGGGTTACACGGATCAATGTCAGTGTGGAAGTCTTTAACACAAATATTTATTCGTGTCAAGTGTTTCCAACCTATCGATCCGAACACTACAAAATTGACACCCCTTGTAATCATACATAACTTTAAATACTCATATCTTTCACCTCAAAAAGATAGGTTAATTAATACAATGGAAATGTGTTTCACAAAGTATATTAAAAAATGAAAATTCATAATACTGGATTGAACAGAATATGTATAGATTGTACAACAAAGAGGCTGTTATTCATGCATACGAAACAAGATAAAACTAATTACACAAAATAAGGAATCATATTGCAATCTAAATAAAACATAAAAAGGTTACATGTACTCGTCAAGCTTCTTTCGTCGCACCTCCTACGTAGCCGAATTTCTTGTCACTTTATGTGTGTCTAGGGTTTTGAAACTGTAAACCCTATTTACACAATTAAATATTGGGTTGGGTTTATTTAAAACCATAAAAAGTTTTAATTATAAAAATCAATAACAATACTTAATTTCAAAAATCATTCTAATTTTTCTTTTGTTTAAAAATTAACTATCTCAAAAACCGTACATGTATTAAACGAAAACAAGAATTATCTCATATTTCTATAGAGCATCCACTTGATATACTTTTGACGAAATTCTTTTCCGGGTTTTAGAAAGTTTATATTATCAAATAACAGTTTTATTGATCACGTGTGATAATAATAGTTTGACTTAAATTTTTTATATTTTTCTTTTTGGATCTAGTTAAATATACATCATATAACATATTTATGTTTTGAAATTCACATTTAGTGTTCAAATCACATGTGTATTACCTTACGAATATCAACATTTGACAAAAACCGAAAAAAAAAAAAATTCGTCAAAATTCAGTTTTTTTTCCGGGTTCATATAAATTATACCTCATATAATATTTTTGTGTTTTAAATTTCAAATCATGTGAGTTATTGCCTTATTAGTTTTGAAATACTATTTATATTATAAAATCACATATTTTTTACATTAATATTACATGTGATACTATTACTATTACATGTGATTTCGTGGAACTTTTTATCCGTTTAATTGAATTATACATCATATAATGATTTTAGGTCTTTTAATCCATTTGATATAACATTACGAGTTTTAATATTTGTAAAAAAAAAAAGAAAAAAAAAGTTGTCAAATTTCTTTTTCTTGGTTTAGATAAATATACATTATATAATATTTTTTGTTTTGAAAATTTACTCTTAGATGTTAATATCACTTGTAATATTAACTTTACAATTTCAACACCCATGTAAACCTCAAAAAATAAAAGTCGTCGAAAGTATATATGACCACTGCTCTAATTAAAGAGGAAAACAAGATGGTCGCAACGGCGTAACTTGTTTCGTCTAACGACTAACGATTTGTGAGATAAATTAATTTAAACAAAAAGGTTGAATATGAGTGGTGATTTTAATCTAAGCAATTGGGTTGAAATTAAATGAATTGTGGTGATTGAGTCTTTTGTACCTTAGAAAGTAAGTGGTCTTAAATGATCTTTTTCCATTAAATATTAGTCTATTTTTCAACTATTTTTCTATTATTTTATGGATGTTGATTTTGATAACGACAACTTTATGAGTTGTTTCTAAAGATTAAATATATGCATAATTTAGTGGTATATTCGTAATGTTTTTGCGATTCACGAAATACAGAGGGTGATATTTTATTAATGTACAAAAGAAACCAAACATGTAATAGTTTGTTAAAGACAACTCGTAAGGGTGGTAATCGTGTCGTGTTTGGGCAGGCGGGTGGCGGGTTAGCATGTTGGTGGATTCATATACCTCAACCCAACCCAACCCATTTAGTTAATCGTATCGAGAATAAAACCAAACCCAACCCGTTTTAAAAAGGTAATGTCATGGTTTTCAAAAATCACGATTTACAAAAAAAAATTAAGTTATAAAAGATTTACACAACGGAAATATATAAAAACGTAATTTAGCGGTTCATAAATGTGACAACCGCAAATTTTGAGGTACTTATTCCGAGTTTAACTTTCTTTATTCTTCGTTATTTCATTTTGACCCATTTTACTATTTCGATATTTCGATTTATTACACTTTCGTTTGTGTCGGATTACGTATATTACATATTGTTTATGTCCTTTGTGAGAAAAACGTATAGTTAACTAAGTGCCTAGCAATATTAAGTATTCTCGTAGGTTAATATTGGTATTTTAAAGCCTTCGTCTTTTCGAGAAAAATTAAAGTTAAAAATATTACAAAGTTAGTTCTTTAACTAAAAATCTATTACAAGGTTAGTCCTTTAACGGGAACTAACGGAATCTGTTACAAATTCAGTCCTTTTAACGGACAAAGTAACAAGGCTGATGGAGACCATGAATGCGGCGCATTCATGGTCCAATGCGACGCATTTGGCTGCAGTCCAGACCAAGACAAAATCGCTTTTTGCTTTCTTGGAGATCCCAACTCACATGCAATCACGTGGTTTTTCGCCCAAAACCTTCCCAAATTGGTGTGAGATGAGTGAATTGTGGATCCATGACCAATTCAACTCATCTCTCATTCCATTTTTCACCCTTAAACCATTTTCAACTCATTTGGTCAAAAGTTGCATCTCTCTCTAACTCAAACTTTCTCTAGAATCTTTTCCTTTCCAGGAACTTCTAGAGAGATAAACCACATTCAAGAGTGGTATTTGAGTTGAGAAAGATCAATTGAAGACATTTTTTGGGATTATGCATCTTTCGATAAGTATTCGTTCTTCAAAAATCCATCTTTTACTACTCTAATTTTCTTTACTTGACACAAAGAATATACTAACCAAACTCTTATGTTCTTCCAAGGAAATTATCCTTCAAGGTTTCAATCTCCGGCTTATTCTTGAGTTTGAAGGTGTCAAGCTTTGGAAATTCGGTAAGAACAACTCTTTATAACCATTTTTCCTTAAATTCTTTCTTATTGAAATCCTATCTCTAACACATGTTTCTTTTCTTGTTTGGAGCTCTTGGTCTCCACTCCCTCTTTAGAAGTCCTTTCCGGTTTATTCTTGGATTTGGAAGACTTCCCATCCTTTGCGAAATCGGTAAGTAAATTATTACAAACGTTTTCTCTCTTTTTCTCTTTAAAAGTCCATATTCTAACGTATTCACTTTTTCTTCTTATTTGGAGCTTGTTAATCTCCATAACCTCTTGAAGTCTTTTCCGGCAAGAATCTCAAGCCTTGCTTATCATTCAAAAGACTTTCCCGTAATTCCATAATTTTTACTCATCTTAACGTTTTCCTATTAATTCATCATTTTTCTCACCTAAACTAACTTAAAACTTGTTAAAATGATTAATATGGCTAAAAACCTAAAAGCTACTATAATATGTAATAACATTGCCATGTTAATAGGTTATTAGAAAACTTAACCGAAAATGTTATATTAAACTATTATAAAAACCGGATAATTACATATAGGACTATTAGTAAATTCTTATCGAAAATGTTCCAACACTTTCTTGAAAATATTAGTGGACTCGTAAAAATCTAAGTATTATACATCTAATTTATATTATAAACGAACTTAACGAGATATAACTAAAATCTTGTAAAATCTTGTAAAATAAGTATATGTATGAATATGTATATTTTATATAAGTGACTTATGAGTTATTTGACTAAATGACTTTAATTAACAACCTGTAAATATTCACTTAAAACTCAAACTAACTAACCGGTACTAAAACGACTTTAAACGAAAAACTGAAAATTTGCAATCTGGTCATCAAATGCGCCGCATCTGACCTTAGATACGCCGCATTCAACAAGGTTCCAGACCCGTTTCGTCGTTTTGCGTATTTTGGATGATTTTAAGTATACGTAAACCTATATTAGTATACGTAAAGTATTATACACTGATAAACATACATTTTGGACTCAAAATGTAAACTGCAATCTTAAACATCATACTAATTACTATCATAATCGTTAAAACGTTCATTTAATCGTTAAATCGTTTATTTCTTCGAAAACGATCAAATCTTCGATTTTAAACCTAATCTTTTAAACAAACTTATAAAACTGATTTCCAATCATATTTTACTCAAATATTCAGATTATATCTTTAAAAATATTCAAATTTGTCAAAGGTTGACTTTCGTTGACTTTGACTTTCTTTCATAACGGTTGACTTTCGTTGACTTTGACCAAGTCAACTATTTTGACATTGACTTTGGTTGACTTTGACTTTAGTTGACTTAAACTTGGTTGACTTTGACTTTGGTTGACTTTGACTTTAGTTGACTCATTTCAACCGATATTCCTGTTAGTCATTTTAGGCTCGGGATATCATTCCTTTCTAATCGTATTTATAAACTTAAACGATCGATATTTCTAGAAGTCTTTATCGACTCGAAATATCAAATATCCTTTATTCGTCATTTTCGACATGACTTATCGTTGGGGGATTCGACGACTTTAATCCTGTGTATATAATATTCGTTTAAACTCTACCAAACTATAATATTTAATGCAAAGTGTAAACCTACCCTGTTTTAGATACTTAGACCTTTTATGTCTTATGCTAGGGCACTTAGGCGATGGATCTTATTCCGCTTGATTTTGAGTTTTCGACACTCATACGCTTTATTACGCTTTTACGCTACTTGTGAGTTATTCGATGCCCTTTTACCGCTTTATAAATTTTACTTCGGGCATGATTAGCGTTAACTAAATTTTATATATCTTGTTTATGCAATTTAGACTATGATGCCTTAGTTTTAGCGTTTTACCTTACTTATATGGCCTTGGTGGTAGTATAAGGGCCCGTTTACACGCCTGTCAACTCTTATTGAGCCAACGGTTATAAATATATATATAGATCTATTTGGGTCTAACAAACCTTCATCGTCGTATTGGGATTTTTCCTTGTGTCCGGTCCTTGCGAGCTGATGTTATACCTTAGAATATTTCATGACTAAACTTAGTTTAACGCACTAAGTGGGTTGTTGTCTTTTATGTTTAGGTTCAGGTGTTTATTACTATGCTAAGGATTACCATATTGCTATTTGTATTAAACCAAGATATATGTTCATTACTAATGATTTACTAAACATTTTCTAAACTTTGGGTCAAAAGCTTTTATACTTATTATTTTCTTAACTTTGCGAATAACCTACCAACTTTTTGTTGACGTCGTTTTTAACGCTATTTCAGGGATTTGAGGTTACGTGTTGATTGCTATCTATTTGACTACATGGATCTTGCATGAGAACTTGTTTTGCTATGTATTAGTTCGGTTAAGATCCATTTGTCTATTTTGTATTTGTACCATTTCCGAACTTATGTACTACGTAACTTTGTAACTCGAAATTTTTTATATTTAATTCGATGTTACTCTTTTGTTATTTATTTTGTTGTAACCTATGTCTCTGATTATACTAATATTGTACACCTCGGGTTTCCTCCTGAGCCGGGTGTGCCAGAAATTGGTATCAGAGCCACTGGTTATAGCGAACTAAGTGGCTTATACGTGAATCACTTAGACTATAACCTTAGGCTTAAAACGAATTCTCTGATTTACCTATGTGCGCATTTTCTTAATTGGGCTTTATGTGTTTTTGCCTTGCTTTTGCATGCTTGCTTTATGATTATTTTGTTGGCCTAATATTTTGTCGCACTTTCTTACTTTTTCTTTCTCTTACGATCTTAGACGATGCCGCCTAAGAGAGCTACCGCTACTACTACTACCAGGAGGTCTGCACGACGCGGCCGTTCTGCACATCCGAGATCGATCGTTCCACCTACTCGGACGACTACTCGTACTCCTAACCCTACATCTACTCATACTACATCGACTACCCCAGACTTCAGTCAGATGTTTGCAGAGCGCATGGCTGCCAAGATGCCGGATATCGTAGCGCAACTTAAAGATTCCATACTACAGTCCTTGGAAGGATCGGGCAACTATGGCCCACATATGACTGAGCATCTTTGATGTCAATTTATTTATTTATTTTAAAAACATATTACAAAGTATATTATACATTGTAGTTTCATTAAATTAGTGATGATTATGAAACTCCATAAGTGAGTATTTACTGGGGAAATTATGTATGTTTTAGCTGCAAACAAGTTGTATACAATAAAGATAAAAAAATATATTTAAAAGATATCGCTTTAAATACTTCAAAAAAAAATTGTCAACACATATAGTTGTTATATCTATACAAATATCCCGCGAAAAGTTTCAACTTTTCTGTTCGACTGAAAAATGGAATGGAATAATCCTTTATTTTAATTTTGTTGCACCTAAGCTTAGGTACAATTCACACCAACCATTATTTTTTCTTAGTTTATTAATGTATAAAGAAAATAAATAATCTAATAATTTTTGAACAAAGCTAGTAGGATGTCACTTTATAAAAACTATTGATATTTGTTTTGATCCCATTAGTTGTACTTGGATGAGAGTTTTTGTATTTAATTATTTCCGTTGACTTATTAATTAGACAAAATATTAAACCAAGAATCTTGTAGAAAAATATTCTTAAACATATATAGAGATATCATATCCATAAGTTTAATTCATAAAATTAATTTTGATAGACCTAATTTTTAAGTTTACAAATGAACTTTTATTTTTTATCAAATGTAAACATAATCGACAACTCTATAATGCATTAGGTATAAGTGAAAATTAAGTTTTCTTTTTAAACTTTGTTAGTCCCTCTTAGCTAGATCTAAATATTGAATTCGAACTTTTTAGATGAGCGGTAACCAAATACAAGATGTATACGTGATATAACGAGCAAAAAACGACGCAAACGGAAACAAGAGAGTCAATAATATGCTTTTCTATTATCGATAATCAAGAATAATGAATTACAATTATACTTAAGCTCACACATAAATTCTCTCCACAAAATCGTATCTCTAAAACTTTTATTTAAAGGATATTGCATTCAAATGATTACAATAGAGATTAGACGACTAAAGCCATGCTCCTCTATATATCGATGTCGCTTAGGCGACGCTAAAGTTAGTGTCGTTTAGGGTGACGTTTTATAATTAAAATACCATATCTTCAAAATTATCTGCATTATTAGACCCCGTTTAAGATTAAAAAAAAAAAGTGTGCAATGTCATGTATTTTGCCATATTATATGTTTCTGACTTTTTTCTTTGTAAATGTAGGTTTCAGTGTGTTGTACATTCGATCTATGTGTATATTAATAATACATGAACTTATAATATAGTTATTGAGTAACATATGCTACCTAACGTTTATAGATAATGTTTATTTATTTTATTTTATTTAAAACATAATTAAATACACTTTTTGTCTCGAATAAGAGGTGAATTCATAACTTATAGATTATAATCCGGCTAATTCGAAAAGAATCCCTAGATGTTTACTAGGTGTTTCGATTGTGTTATATTCTGGAAAAGAAAAACGATGGTATGTTATTGAAAAAGTCTATATAATTGATTTTGATTTGTTACCAAAATGATCAAATGAATGAGATGCTTATGTTACGGTGTTAGAGTCGTATACAAGATGGGGGCATAATTAGTCGTCTCTTCCCAATTTTATAGCAATGTGAAAAAACAAATTTTATTTATGTTATTTTTAAAAATATGCTCTATAAACGAGAAAAATACTACTTCTTACTTGGTAGCACATAAATAATATATTTCTTTATATATGATATTGATCAAACGAGAAAATATGCTCTATAAACGAGAAAAATACTACTACTTCTTAACCCTTATCATGTAGGCGGAACCTAGATGACAATTGTTGTTGTGGGCTCGGAGTGATGTCGTTGTGGGCTCGTTGTGAGACCCACAACGACGGTTGTCGTCGTTACCAATCCGCCTTGACTCGTTCTCGGGGTCGTTGTGAGGCTGTGAGCCACCGTTGTGGTGACAACAGCTCGTTTTGAATTTTTTTTCCTCGATTTGTTTTTTTGAGTATCAATTTATTTCAAGTATTTGTTTAATTTCTTTTATTACTTTTCGATTTGCTCCAGAATTTCTTTTCTTCGATTTGTTTTTTTTTTTGTAGGTTTATTAGGAAGAAGACACTACTTTTTGCAGATTTATATTATTCTTTTGTTTATTTACATGTTTATCACAAAGTTTGGTTTATTTACATCTTTAATTTTTTTTAAGTTTTATTTATATAAATGATAATTTGTTTTAAACTTTACAAAAATGTATTTTTTTTAATTATTGTATTGTATTTTTTTTTATTTTATGTATTTGTATTTTTATTTTAATTATTGTAGTTTTGTTTTTTATTTTAATAAAATGTTATATTTATCTTATTTAAATATTTAAAAAAAAAACACTGGTCCCACAACTCCCACAATCACCCACAATCTTCATTATTATACCACCTAAAATCTCATAATCATGATTCTCACTAACACAATCCCAAAATCACCAGAATCGTGATTATCAATCCGAATGCTCTAATGGATTGGGCATATTATAGATATGCATATCATCTCTTTTTAAAGAAATACAAATAATGCAATACGTTTGTAAATTTACATGTAAACTAAAGATACTTTCTGTTTAGATTTAAAAGTTAATGTTATTTTAAAAAGTTTGTGTGTGTTTATGGGACATTCCAATTGAGATGTAAACAAGACAAGATAACTCGTGAGCTATTCAAAATTAACTCGCAAATTATTTGAAATTGAATCGGGTTAAACGAGATAAGCTCGAGTAGACTTTGATTCGAGTTCGAGCTCCAAGATACCTGGTTCGTGAGGCTCGCAAGCTTTATCGAACTTAAGCTAAATTACAATTTTACCCTTCTATCGTTATTAAGGTTATATATGTATACGAAGCGCATCGAGTTAATATAACGATTATTTATCGCGCGAGTTCGAGTTTCAAATGTGTTGTCAACCGAGATCGAGTCGAGTTTCGAACATGAGTTTTAGAAACCGAGTCTAGTTCGAGCTTGAATTTTAAAGCCCGGTAGAGCTCAAGTCGAGTTTCGAGCCCAAATTTTATTAACCGAGTCAAGTTTAAGCTTGACCGTACTTGACTTAACTCGACTCATTTACATCCCTAATCCCCACCCCATATCCCATTTCTACATTCAAGGATACCCCTTCCGCGTCCTTAGTAAACTCGGGGATTCTTCCATAAAATCGGGTCAGACAGGGTCACTCTACTATTCGAGATAATCCAATTGGGTGATTGAACAAAAAAAAGTTATAACGTTTTCATTCTACTTTCAAATAAACTTTAAAACCATCACTTTATGGGGTATAGCAAGTTACCAGTCAGTTTTACCGGATGACGTGGCTTAATAATCTACGTGGCAACAAACGTGTTTTTTATAGTTAATACGTGGCAATCTACGTGTCTAGTCTAATTATTTAAATCCAAAATTATTTCTCTATCTTTCCTTCTCTTTCACACACAAAACACCTCAAAATAAAAATAAATTCAAAAAAATAAATTAAACAAAATTAAAACAAACCTGTTTATGAAGGGAGACAAAATTTCAGTAACGTTTTTTCCACGCTCCAACCCCTTTTCGTAACAAAAATGGATTTAATTCATAATTAAATACAAACAATACAAAGATATATATATATTATATATGTATATATATACGTATATATGAATCTATAGATACAGATGAGAGAGAGAAAAGAGAGAGACAAACCCTAGGGCTAAACAGGAAATCGCCTGACAACCAGAGAGATGGGGTATTGCAAAAAGATGGTGTTCTTTATGTGTTGTTAATATTATATATAGATATATAGATATAGATACATGTGATTGTGTGTGTTTGGGTTTTTAGGTGAGTTTAATCGTATTCATTGCTTTCTTTTTGTTGATTTCTCATCTGGAACCCATCGCCAATAGTCGCGGTGGTGGTGGGTTCCTTTTCCGGTTCGTTGATGCTAGACCTAAGCACTTAATGCTAGACCTTAAATCCTAAAATCATATCCCTAAACCATCGTAACGGTAAACCCGGACAACATTCATCGACTATCGACTATTATAGGTAACATGAGTTAAGGCAAAGTTGTATAGACAATTCATCTATCGACTATTAGAACATCATAACCACGTAATGCTAGACCTTATATCCTAAACTCATATCCCTAAACCATCGTAACCCTAGAAACCTAAACCATCGTAACCCTAGAAACCTAAACCATCGTAACCCTAGAAACCTAAACCATCGTAAGGCAAAGTAGTATAGACCATTCATCTATCGACCATTCATCGACTATTAATACACCATTTATCGACTATTAGAACACCATTCATCGATAATTAGAGCTAATTCACCCGGACAACATTCATCAACTACGTACACCATACATGACATCCAATTATCAATAATTTGATCGATCATTACATAACTTGTAACAATGTCAATGTATACTATCACACATAGAGGTATTCAATCGACTACTCACCGTTGATCATCGACAATCGTAAAACAAGTGGATATCGTTTTTCCACAGTTTAATAACTCACCATTAATCATTAAATATACGAGCTAGTATGTGTCACGTGTGTAGCTAACTATCGAACCTTCTTACATATTGATCGCCTCATTTATAGGTGTGTATTAAATAAACATTGTGTTATTCAAATGTAAATAATCATTAATTTGTAATTGAATAAATAAAAGTTATAAGTTTATCATAAAATTTAATATTTTATAAATAATATATTTTTTTGTGTTTATTATTTTCGTTTAGAATATCTCATTTAAAAACTAACATATAATAATAATAATAATAATAATAATAATAATAATAATAATAATAATAATAATAATAATAATAATCTAAATAATAATAATAATAATAATCTAAACTTTTCACCTAAACTTTTCACCAAAATCTTTCCCCCCCAAATTTCCCTCCCAAACTTTTCACCAAAATCGTTTAGAAACTATATCATCACCACACCCAAATTTAAAAACTAACAAAAACTTTTCACCAAATTTCCCTATCTCTTTTCCCTTTCATTTCTTTACTTACAAACACCACCAACACCACCATTTTCTTTTCTCTATTTCTCTAAAACCTATATCATCACCACACCCATATCAACACCGCCAGCCACCAACCGCCGCTGCCACCAACCGCCGCTGCCACCATGACTGCAACCAACCTCCGCTGCCACCATCTCTGCCACCAAACGCCACTGACACCGTTGCTGCCACCAACCGCCGTCGCCACCACTGCAGTCACCAACCGCCGCGCCACCACTGCAGCCACCCACCGCCGCCGCCACCACTGCAGCCACCACCGCCACCTGCTGCAGCCACCTGATGTCGTCACCATCTGCAGCCACCACAACCACCATCACTTTTATTTTGATTAATTATTTTGTTTTATTATAAAGATTTGTAATAGATGATAATTGTATAAGTTATTTGATAATTATATAATTTATTGTTATTTTTATTAAATTTTATTGTATATGGATAATGTTTATATATATATATTGATTTTTGTATTTACATTTATATATTTATAGTTATGTATTGGTATATTAAAATCAAAACCAAATATTTTCTATTAAATAGAAAATTAATATTTAAAAAGATAATTAATTAAAATAAAATTATATTTAATAAATATATTTTAAAATGATTTATTAAATATATTAATTAATTATATAATTAAATAAAATAATAACTATATAATTAAATAAGCAGGTTTGAAAAAGTCAATGTGGGTCCCGCCGTCGTCGCTATAGGTTATTAGAAATCGTCGCCAAACACCTTTCGCCACGATGCTTTAGCGACGACCCTTTAGGCACGACATATCGTCGCCAAAGACCTTTAGGCACGATTTTTTCTCTTTAGGCACGATTTTTTGTCGTCGCTGTAGGGTCCATTTCTTGTAGTGTTTGTTGAAGGTGAAGGGGAGGTCGCGGTGAAGGTGAAGGGGAGGTGGCGGTGGTGGTGGGTTTCGGGTGGAGGGAGGTGGTGGTGGAGAAAAAGTGGCGGTGGTGGTGGGTTTCGGGTGGAGGGAGGTGGTGGTGGTGAAAAAGTGGCGGTGATGGTGGGTTTCGGGTGGAGGGAGGTGGTGGTGGAGAAAAAGTGGCGGTGGTGGTGGGTTTCGGGTGGAGGGAGGTGGTGGTGGTGAAAGAAAAGTGGAGAAGATGAAGGTGAGAGAGAGGAATGTATGATGTGGCACTAAGGAGAAAAAAAAAAAGAATGAATTGGAAATTTGATTTGGTCTATGCGTTCAAGTTACCTGCTGCTAGCCGGTGGTTTTGGACCCACATGACGAACTTAATCATTTTGCAAATAGAAAGTGATGGTTTTAAAGTTTTTTGAAAGTAGAATGAAAACGTTATAACTTTTTTTTGTTCAATCACCCAATTGGATTATCTCGAATAGTAGAGTGATCCTCGGGTGCATTAACCCTTGGTTATTTTGCCATCTCAAAATATATCTCGAATATTAAAATTGTTAGCGTCTACATAAAACAAGCCAAGGCACACGTGACTTTTTCGAAATGTCACATGACAGCAATGGTAAGACACACGTCCTCGTACTCCAAAATTACTTCTACCATTTTGACTTCAACGCTTTCATCCTATTTTAACGTGATATAATTTGATTATAGCATAACAAGTTAACGAAATAATTAATAAAGGAGTGCCATAAATGCACTTCCATGTTATACTTAATACGTATATCACATGCCATTATTTAAATTATAGATATAGTTGGATCATATATATATATATATATATATATAGCCAACTACATGAGTTTCATTCAAACATATCCCAACAATTTCCAAGAAATATTGTAGTAACTAACAATGGCTTCCAATCTAAAATATGCCACAATTTTCATTATCTCTATGGCATTTCTATGCAACAAAGCCTTGTCACAATGTGAAGATGAAACAAACAATCCTTGTAACAACAAATCCAAGGCTTTATCCTTAAAAATCATTGGTATAGCCGTGATCCTTCTCACGAGTCTCATCGGTGTATGTCTACCTCTTCTTACTCGTTCAGTCCCTGCCCTAAGTCCAGATCGTAGTCTTTTTGTCATTGTTAAAGCTTTTGCTTCGGGCATCATTCTGGCTACTGGATTCATGCATGTGTTGCCAGATTCTTTTGACATGTTGAGGTCTAGTTGCTTGGCTGATAACCCGTGGCATAAGTTTCCATTTACGGGCTTTGTTGCTATGTTATCTGCTATTTTCACACTTATTGTTGACTCAATGGCTACAAGCATGTCTACCAATAAGAACATTGCTATATCAGCTGTAGGTGGTGAGCTGGTTGGCCAGGACCAGGATATGGGGGTTGCGAGTGGGGGTGGTGCACATTTTCATGGACACCATCATGCCCAAAAGGGAGCAGTAGGACCACAACTTCTTCGTTATCGCGTCGTAGCCATGGTTAGTTTCAAATTTGTCATATTCTTTCTATGAATATTTGATAAAAGGGTAATTATTTTTTCAGGTGCTTGAACTTGGAATAGTTGTTCACTCAATAGTAATTGGACTCGGAGTTGGGGCCTCAAATGATGTATGCACAATAAAACCATTGGTGGCAGCTCTTTGCTTTCATCAAATGTTTGAGGGAATGGGTCTTGGCGGTTGCATTCTTCAGGCCGAGTATAAGACGATGAAGAAAGCAGTTATGGTTTTTTTCTTCTCCATAACCGGCCACTCCATTCGGGATTGCTCTTGGGATCGCGTTGTCAAAGACATACAAGGAGAATAGCCCAAGTGCTTTGATCACAGTAGGATTACTCAATGCTTCATCAGCCGGACTACTCATCTATATGGCCTTGGTCGATCTTCTTGCGGCTGATTTCATGGGTCCAAAGCTTCAAGGGAGCATTAAGCTTCAAGTTAAATCGTACGCTGCAGTCTTGCTTGGTGCCGGTGGGATGTCCTTGATGGCAAAATGGGCTTAAAGTTTGTTTCTCATCGAAGCAGACGATGATACATTAATCTGGGTTGCTTTTATTGACCGCGGAAGAGATTTGCAAATGTTATGAAGTGCGTTGCAATTTACGAATTGGAAGTTTAGAAGTTTGAATTTTGTTATTTGGAATGTGTTTGTGAATCTGTACTAACCTTCTATTATTATTGTCATTAATTAAGTAATGATCCAAAAACGTAAAGGGCAGTTTTTAGTAATGTATAAGAAACAAAGCGTATAATAATTTGTTGTTGACAATCTTAGAGAACCCCAACATAAAAATCCTTATTAAATTGAAGTAAGGAATTGCTAGACCAATAGCGTAAACTGGTATGGAAAGCTTTGATTTAAAGGCGTCAATGACTTGGGCTTCGAGCTCGTAAGTTGATGTGAAAAGAAGAAACTGAGCATTAGTCGCCATTAAATTGCCTTCGACAGCTATTGGCATAATTTGTTCTTTGCTCTTACCATTGACGCCTGTCACAAGATCAGCCACACGAATTGGAGGAACTCCGGGGATGTAATCTACTATTTCATCGGCTATTTCTGCAAAGTTTATGTTAACTTTCACAAAAAACACACAGTTTTACAAAAATGTAACGATGACATTATATAATACTTTAAATACCCATTTTATCCGTGTGTCCGTAATTAATACCCCGTAAATGATTAAGGGGTAGAAATTATATAATTGATAACTCATTTTAGATAATGAATGCTGTTCGGTGACTATGAAAGTTATGAGGAAGTTGGAAGGGCGGCGAAGAGCAATGAGCTTGCAAAGGTTCATCATTGGGTCGATATGACCTCTCCCGGGGAATGGTATAGGAACCAAATGACAACCGATTATATGATTATATCCGCCATTAGAATCCTGAAATTGGAACAGGCCACATGTTTGGGTGTGTGGTTTTAATTAATCATCATTTCGGTTAGGTTAAGATTCGACAAATCTTTTTGAAGATACATGCTCTTATGTTTCTACAATGAGTCACTTCAAATAAGATGTTTCCATTCTTTTAAAAGTAATGTTATATCTAACATATACCGAAAGGTGTGATTGACTAAAAAATAGATGAATTGTTGGCTATTAGAGAAGTGTGTTGTTTGGTGAATCATAATATACGATCTAAGAATGGTTGGGATCTTCATTGAGGCGATGTTGCAAATGTTGTTTCACAGGAGTCGAATCATAAAAGTATGTCACATCTACGTTTTTAAACCCGGATCGGGCAGGATTTTGGGAGAAAAATGGGTGGATATTATCCGGGGGACATGTGATGGGCTAATCAAGTCGGACCGTTCGGATTTACGGTCAAATTGGGTATTTGAGGGCGGGTCAAACCAAATCAAGTTTTTTAGATACTATATTTCTTTTTTCGAACCTCAACTGTTAATTAGCTTTTACATTTTAACTTTTGACGATTATTTTCGTGGCAAGGCAAGCAAATAAACCCTCGGTTTTATTATTTTACCTTTGTTTTCGACTTCTCGTTAGCAGATTGCGGGCCAATGGTAGTGGGTTTAGCCAATTGTTTTTACTTCTGGGCCGTGGCTTATTTTGATTACTCTTGTACTACTTAGCAACCCATTAGCCTAACATCTAAAAACTGACATCTACCATCGAACTTCTTTAATGTCAATTTATTTATTTTTTTTTAAAAAGTTATTACAAATATAATTTTTTTTTTTAGAATGACTATATTAGTGATTCGGGGCCACAGTGACATCCATTTGGCCAGTATGCGACCCATGAACCTTACACCAAAGTTAGTTATCTCTTAATATTCACCTAAGGAGGAAACCCCATAGAGAGACTCAGGGAGGACAATCTCCTACCAATGATACAAACCTCCATTGGCAATTACAAATATAATTAGACTGTAGTTTCATTAATTTAGTGCTGATTTTGAAACTATAGAAGTGATTTTTTTTTTTTTTTTTTTATTAATTTACAAAAATAAAGGATGTATAATTGTTGGAAAATGTTAATGAAAATGTGATATTTTCATCAACTTTGGACCTCTATAAATAATACATATTTAATATTTACGATCAATATTTTATATGTATGCGTAGCCCTTAGAAAGAGCTTCGCAACGATATATGATACGTCCAAAACGGAGTTAAGGTGAATGAGATATCGACGCCTAAAGATAGGTGTTTGGTGCAAAATTGGTTTTGTTTGAAGCTTGTCCCACATCGGTGGTGGAGACAAAATTTGTGTTGTTTATAAGCAAGAACTTTGAACACTTGTTCAATTAGCTTGTGACTTATACACACACAAGCTCACGGCCTCGCGCGCAGGGGGGGGGGGGTGCAAATTTCTGGTCCGAAAGGGCTTGGGTTGAAAACTCATGCGAGCCCGCGCGACCTGCGGACACGAATGCAGCTCCGAAATCTCGAGCATGCGCTTAAATGGAAATCCGAAATCAGTTACGATTTGTCTTTAATTCGATCATTACTGCCATTAAATGGAAAAAACGCTCCTATTGAGCTTATAAAACCGAGCCCCATTTCATTCATAGCCAAACAAACAAGGTCATCGGTTGAAAGAATAACCGAACCCCTTGATATGATTCACACCGACATATGTGACTTAAAATCGGTTCCCACAAGAGGTGGAAATAAATACTTCATCACCTTTATCGATGATAGCACGAAATATTGCTATGTATACTTACTTAAAAAAGTAAGGATGAAGCCATTGATAAGTTTATTCTTTACAAGAATGAAGTTGAGAATCAACTCAACAAGAAAATCAAGGTTGTTAGAAGTGATAGAGGAGGTGAATATGTGTCACCATTTGCTAACTTTTGTGAGCAACATGGTATTAGACATGAACTCACCGCCCCCTATTCACCTCAACAAAACGGTATCGCCGAAAGAAAGAACCGTACCTTGAAAGAAATGGTTAATGCCATGTTGATAAGTTCTGGACTAAGTCCAAACATGTGGGGGAAGCTATCTTGTCAGCTTCTTATCTTTTAAATAAGCTTCCTCGAAAGAATAAGGAAGAAACTCCATATGAACTATGGATGGGAAGAAAACCATCATACAAATACCTACGAGTGTGGGGGTGCCTAGCTAAAGTATTAGTGCCGGCACCTAAGGCTTTAAAGATAGGGCCCAAAACTGTGGATTGCATATTCATAGGATATGCTCACAATAGTAGTGCCTATCGATTTCTTGTGCATGATTCTAAGAATCCCGATATACACAAGAACACGATAATGGAATCAAGGAGTGCTACATTCTTCGAAAATATATTTCCTTGTCTAAACACGGAAATTGGAAGTTCCTCTAAACCTGTTGGTGAGACTGTCCAAGATGAGGGACAAGAACAACATGTGGAAGAAGAGGTTGAGCCTAGAAGAAGTAAAAGGGCAAGGGTTGAGAAATCGTTTGGTTCCGATTTCCTGACATTCATGGTGGAACATGAACCTAGAACTTACCGCAAAGCGGTTACTTCTTCAGAAGCACTTCAATGGAAAGAAGCCATCAAAAGTGAAATAGAATCTATTTTACAAAACCATACGTGGGAAATACAGGACCTTCCTCAAGGTTGTATTGCACTAGACTATCTATGGCTCTTTAAGAAGAAGATGAGGGCGGATGGAAGTATTGAGAAATACAAAGCAAGATTGGTGATCAAAGGGTATAGACAACGAGAAGGTCTAGATTACTTTGATACGTATTCGCCTGTAACGCGAATTACATCCATCAGGATGGTACTTGCTATTGCCGCCATAAGAAATTTGGAAGTTCACCAAATGGATGTAAAAACTGCTTTCCTAAATGGAGATTTAGAGGAAGAAATTTACATGAAACAACCTGAGGGATTCATTGCCCCTGGACAAGAGAACAAAGTTTGCAAGCTCGTTAAGTCATTATATGGCCTAAAGCAAGCTCCCAAACAATGGCATCAAAAGTTTGATCACGTCATGTTAGAATGTGGTTTCAAAATAAATGAATGCGACAAGTGTGTTTACGTGAAAGACTCACCAAATGGATACGTTATCTTATGTCTCTATGTAGATGATATGCTTATCATGGGTAGTGACGATAAGATAATAACATCAACAAAGGATATGTTGAAATCAAAATTTGACATGAAAGACATGGGTCTAGCGGATGTGATCCTTGGAATCAAGATCACACGAACCCAAAATGGTCTTGTGTTAAATCAAACACATTATGTCGACAAGATTCTAGAGCGATTCAATGTGGGGGATTCTGGCCTAGCTAGAACTCCAATTGACACCAGTCAACATCTATCTAAGAATAGAGGTGAAGGTGTTTCCCAACTAGAATACTCAAGAATCATTGGTAGTCTAATGTATCTAATGAGTTGTACTAGACCCGACTTAGCATACGCTGTTAGTAGGCTAAGTAGGTACACAAGCAATCCGAGTTCTGATCATTGGAAAAGTATGACAAGATTACTTCGGTATTTAAGATACACGCGAGAGTATGGACTACACTATAATAGACATCCAGTTGTTATCGAAGGATACACTGATGCAAACTGGATATCTGATATAAAAGATTCTCGATCAACAAGTGGATACGTGTTTACACTTGGAGGTGCTGCTGTAGCATGGAAATCTTGCAAACAGACGGTTATAGCAAGATCAACGATGGAATCTGAATTCATTGCCCTCGACAAATGTGGAGAAGAGGCAGAGTGGTTGCGTCAATTTGTAGAAGACATACCAAGATGGCCTAAGCCGGTAACGGCCGTATGTATACATTGTGATAGCCAATCGGCAATTGGCAGAGCTCATAGCATAATGTATAACGGTAAGTCAAGACATATTCGACGTAGACATAACACGATACGACAACTACTCTCAACAGGAGTTATCTCAATTGACTATGTAAAGTCAAAGGATAACATAGCGGATCCGCTTACGAAAGGCTTAAGCAGAGAGTTAGTTAGCAAGTCGTCGAAAGGAATGGGACTAAAGCCCTTGAATGAATAAATTTATGCAAAGGAAACCTAACCCAGTTGACTGGAGATCCCAAGATCTGGGTTCAATAGGACAACCTAGTTGGATGAATGAAGGGAGGTCACTGTGGGGGTAGTTTACCTACCTCCTAAACCATCTAAGGGAGTTCATAAATTCACGAACTTCCTAGTCCATTCCTAAGATCAGTGACAAGGAGAAGGATAAGCATACGGCTTTTAATGATTCTAAGAAATAACCATATGTGGTATAATGATTTCTAAAGAATCACCTATGTTAGAGAGAAGTGGGGTCGCTTCGAAGGGAATTATAAGGGCATAATTCCTAAAAGCTCTCGCAGAACCAGGAAAGTGTTCATGACCATAACGAACACGACTATGAGGAGTTGACATTGTCAGGAAGAGTCCTGTGTGAAATGTATTGTCGTCTACAGTAATAACAGCTCAGTTCAAAGACATCAAGTTCTACTGACAGTTAGGAGGCTAAGTGCATTTCATAAGGGAAGGTTCAAAGGGTAACACCTACCTATCCTATGCAGGATTCAACCGCCGAAGTTTCATCGGGAATAAGCGTTGTTAAGATCGATCTCCATTCATGTGGGGGATTGTTGGAAAATGTTAATGAAAATGTGATATTTTCATCAACTTTGGACCTCTATAAATAATACATATTTAATATTTACGATCAATATTTTATATGTATGCGTAGCCCTTAGAAAGAGCTTCGCAACGATATATGATACGTCCAAAACGGAGTTAAGGTGAATGAGATATCGACGCCTAAAGATAGGTGTTTGGTGCAAAATTGGTTTTGTTTGAAGCTTGTCCCACATCGGTGGTGGAGACAAAATTTGTGTTGTTTATAAGCAAGAACTTTGAACACTTGTTCAATTAGCTTGTGACTTATACACACACAAGCTCACGGCCTCGCGCGCAGGGGGGGGGGGGGGTGCAAATTTCTGGTCCGAAAGGGCTTGGGTTGAAAACTCATGCGCGACCTGCGGACACGAATGCAGCTCCGAAATCTCGAGCATGCGCGGTCCAGTTTTTGCTACGCGCTTTGGTCATTTAATGCAGTAAATGAATTGGTGACACCCAGTTACTATTTTTTGGTAACTACAATCAGTTACGATTTGTCTTTAATTCGATCATTAACGCTCCTATTGAGCTTATAAAACCGAGCCCCATTTCATTCATAGACAGACCTTTTCTCCTCTCTTCTTTACTGCATCTTTTCCGATTGTGATTTCAGGCAAGTAGAAAAACTCCGGCAGTTTACAGTATAAACTGTTTTTGCCATTGTACCCTGGGAAACAAAACGTGTGAATACACGCGGAATTTGTTTTAAGGGAATCGTGTTTATCACGAGCCTTGGCTTATTACTTCTACTGTTAATCAATCTTGTTACGTTTATTTAATTCTTGTTCATCATTTCTGTTTTACTTATTTTCTTGTAACTGCTTAATTATTATAAACGGTATCCTTCCCTATAATAATTTGTTAAATTAAGCCAGTAAGATGCCACTTTATAAAAACTATTGATAATTGTTTTGATCCCATTAGTTGGATGAGAGTTTTTGTATTTAATTATTTCTATTTATTTTTAATTTTATTTAAACAAATCAAACAAAGAATCTCATAGAAAAAGATTCTTATACAAACATTCCCAACTATACAAACGGTATAAAATTTTAGAATTGGTTAAATTCCATACATTTAATATAGCAAAAAGAAAAAAAAATGCCTTTCCCCAATTTTCTTTTAAAAATTAATTATAAAATAACCTACATACTTTGTTTATAAAATAGAAAAAAGTTGAACCTTTTTCGGAAAGAAATTAAAAGAAAAATTAGATTCATTTATTTTTTCCCGTAAATGTATTTTTTCAATAAAAATAATTTATTTTCATAAACCAAAAACATTTTTTCACAAACTTTTTTTTATATATATAATGAAATACAGTCTTACCAAAAAGGTAGCATAATTTTTTAAATTATATAGATGCGTTTTTTAACAAAAGTAGATGCATAGTTGCCAACTTGTAAGTAACGTGAATCATTTTCTCAAATTTTGGTTTATAACTCGACTCTTGACTCTATTCGTAAGAGTCAAAATGTTAGAAAATATATAAAATAAATATATAATATATAAATTAAACATATAATATACATAAATATAATTTTTAATATTAAGTTTTTAATTGAATATATTTGATAATTTAAATGATTTCCGAATCACGATACGAGTCGAACGAAACATGATACTAGTCGTACGAGTGATGGTACAAGATATATGCATTTTTAAGTCATTGTCTGAGTTAGTACCTTTTTAGTATAAAATAACTTAACTCGTATGATTGATTCATACAAGTTTAACAACTATGAGTAGATACATTTTTTTTCTTTCTAAATAACTTTTTTTTAATTTAATAAAAGGACTCTATATACTATATTGCATGTTACAATTATATATAGTCAAACTTTATATGCTTAATGTGATTTGTTCCTAAACAATAGTAGGGTGACATTTTACAAATTAAAAAATTTATCTTTTTGCCTTTCAGAAAAACATTATAAAATCACAACACATACATTATTTAATCTGATCTAATTTTTGCATCACGTAATACTAACAAAGAATATTTAAATATTAAAAAATGCTAGACATAATCCCTAAGGTTATGTTTAAGAGCGGTTAAAGAGTTATAGTAGTAGTAATAAAGCATGACCTCTTGTATATGGGTGACGATTTTCTGACTGTTTTTAGACAGTTACCTTTTGACGCTTAATGTGGATGTAATTAGTGCATAAACTTTATATCTTAACTATAGCTACGGGTGTTCACTATTTGACAAAACCGAATTTTCCAATCTTACAATTTGGATTGAACTATATGATTTTTCGGATTTTTTGATAGGATTTGACCAAAACCGAATTGGTATTTTGGATTTTTGGTTGGTTTTGATTCACAATGAAAAACCGAATAGTCCAAAAAACCGAAATATTAAATTACTTTTGATTTATATTTCATATATAAATATATAACATTTAATCAAGGTTTTTAAGATCGGGATTTTAGCTAGGATCGTTTTCTTGTTCGCTAGATCGGGATCGTAAGATAGGATCGAGATCGTAAGATCCAACTAATATAGGTTTTTATCATATTTATATAATATATATTTCATATCTACGAATAATATGTCAAAATCATTGATTGGCTAACCGCTAACGTGTGTAATGAGTTCCATTTATGTAGACTACTCAAGTGAGTTTATAGTGATGTTGATTTTACATGTGTTTATTGGTTGAAACAATATATTTTTTGAAATTACCTTTATCAATGTCTTAACCAGCTAGACGAGTTGTTTAAGTTTATTTTAGCAAAGTTAATTTATATACTGGTTTTTTCATCTTTAATTCAAGAAAAATAGGGTCATATTGTATAAAGATCATGATTGAGATCATAATAAGATCCTATGTTTATATAGATCCTAAGTAGGATCGGATCGTTTTTGGAAAATGAGATCGTAAAATCGTAAATATTTGGATCAAGATCGAGATCCTGCTAAGATCCTACGGATATATAGATCCCAGACAGGATCAGATCGTTTTTGAGAAACGAGATCGTAAAATTGTAAGATTTTAAGATCAAGATCGGGATCTTAACAACCTTTCATTTAATCTTTAACTAATTTCTTCAACTATAAGTTTCACATTAGTATCATTTTTATTACTTTTTTTAATAAATTAGTGACATTTGACAAGAAATTATAATTTTTCCTCTTATTTACAAACTTTCTTTTAATACATTTGAACATAAAGTGTCACTGTATTAATTATGTTGAAATTTGAGATTAAACCAAATTTTAAAAACCGATCCAACCGAAATTTAATTTGGTTCGATTCGGTTTGGATTTTAGGTTTGTTTGAATGGTTCAGATTCTTATTTTAGAAACCAAAATCCAGCCAGAATCATCTAATTTGATCGGATTAAATCGATCAATCTAAACAAACACTCCTAATGTCTATAGCTCCGAAAAATACGGTTAGCAAACTACTTAAATAATTAAATTTGTTGTACCATATGCATGTACCTTCAGCTAGAAGCTTGCCGTACTTTTGTCAACCAATTTATTTATATGTATATATTAAAATTCTATAAAATTAAGACGTACATCTTCAAAATTCTATGCATTATTCGAACCCTTTAAGATTATAAAATAACGAAGTGTGCAATGGCAAGTATTTTGCCATATTGAATGTTTCTGACTTTTATTTTGGTAGTCGTACGTACGGTTTCAGAGTGTTGTACATTCGCTTAATATATAGATTTATAGAATACAAGAACTTATGATGTAGTTATTGAATAACACATGCTACCTAACGTTTATAGATAATGTTTGTTTATTTTTTATATTTTTACTTAAAAGTCAAGGAATACATCACAACACATAATTAGTCGCATGGTTTGTCTCGAGTAAGAGTTGAATCCGCAACCTATAGATTATAGGCGAACTTTCACAATGTGAGACTAATTTGGAAAGAATCCCTAGATGTTTGCTAGGTATATCAAGTGTGTTGTATTTGAAAAAAAATAATATTAAAACTATGAGTTTATTATTGAAAAAGTATGCTATAATTGATTTTGATTTGTTACCAAAATGATTAAATGAATGAGATGGTTATGTGACGGTGTTAGAGTCGTAGATAATATGGGGGCATAATAAGTTGTCTCATCCCTATCTAGTCGTAATGTAAAAAAGAGGTTATGTTTATGATACTTTTTTAAAGTTTTCCCGTATAAAGATATTCTAGTGAATAATGATTTTCCGTTCATATGATAAATACTCTTTAGTTTATCTTGGAAGAAATTTTTTCTAGATCAGACCATGTAAGATGGTGTATGATGACATGTTAAAAAATCAAGGGGCATATATAATTAAATTTGTTGTGCCGTACTAAAAATTGTACATAGCAACATTTTTGATAAGTTTGGACTTTATTCCCATGAAAAAAAGATTCAACATGTTATCGTTTCATATATCATATAACATCCATAACTCCTTTTCCATGATTGTTACCTGTTTGACTATTTAAAAGTTTAACTATTAACCTTTTAGCAAGGTTGCTTTAAAGATTTAAATTCTTGTAGGATAATATAGAATTTTGTTTAAACTAATTATATCATTATCATTATCATTATCATTTCATTATATTTAATATAAAGATAAAAGATTAGATAGATAGGTACTTGTTAATTGCTTACTTAAAAATATAAGTATCTTGTTTAATAAAAATTTTAAAGATTTATATAAAGTTCATAAAATTCAAGTTATAGTATTAGTTTTTAAAGAAATATAACACATATATTATCACCAATTAAAGAGTTAAAAGTAATGGTTTTTTTATTTTTTTGAAAAAAGAGAAATTGGAGAGGAAGGTGGGGTGATGACTAGCATCCTCATCTCCGTTTCTAGATTTAGGATTTTCCTTCCATATCCATGGTCAATTGATAATTCTTTGGTCAAATCCGGTTGAGATATTAGATTATTTTGGCATCCCTAAATATATCTCAAATATTAAAATTCTTAACGTCTATGTGTAACAACCTAAGTAACACTAAACTATGAAATTAAACCATGCTAAACCATGTGAAATGGGTTAAATGGAAAAAATGATAAAGATGGGTAAAATGGGTTAAAGTGGACAAAATTGGTTAGATGTATATAACGGTCAATGTGGGCGAAGATGGGTAAAATGTGTCAAAGTGGACAAAATGGGTTAAATGTATATAACGGGTGAATGTGGGCGAAATGGGTAAAATGAGAATAAACATGGTTAAAATTGGTAATTTGAGTCAAATGGGTCAAGTTGGACGAAATGGGTAATATATTACTAACCAAATACTACTAACTTATAATTATTCTTATTTGGTTTCTTTTTAAGAGAAAAATGTTGGATTTGAGGACTAACTCACCGCCTGGTAGAAGCGAAGAGGAAATATTGGAGGAGGTTTTGGGAACTCGAAGTGGATACAATCAAAGTCGGGGAAGAAAATTACCGATTTCTATCACGAGGGATCTTTGATGACTTCATCTTCGAGAGGAAAAGGGAAAGCGAAAATCTAAGAAGAAAATTTGGTGAGTATGAATGATTTCAACAAATACATGCAAGCAATACAAGCCGCAAACCAAAACTTTTTTATCCCCAAATTTCCAACCAATAATCAAAAGGAGGACGAGGAGGACAACGATGAAGATGATTATTAAATGTGTATGTTTGAATAATTTGGAACAATTTTGAGCGTTTTATGTATGTTTCGGGCGTTTTATGTATGTTATCGAGAATTTTGGAACACTTTGTTGAATATTTTATGGTTATGAGAATTTAGATTATTTGATTATTCATTTTTTTTTTCAAATTTGTTGGGAATAAGCTGTTTGGATCGAAATAAGCAGAAAGTTGGGAAATAAGCAGAAAATAAGTTGTCGTAATTTTTTAGCTGAAAGACCTTTAGCGACGATTTATCGTCGCTGAAAATTGTCGCTAAAGGTCTATTTAATAAATATTAATTAATTAAATAAATAATATTAAATAAATAAATAATTAAATAAATAATATTAAATAATTAATTAATTAAATAAATAATAATTAAATAATTAAATAAATAATAATTAAATTGGTTTGTAAAAGTCAACGTGGGACCCACAAAGACGTCGCCGTATATAACCGAAATCGTCACAAAAAACTTTCGTCTACAGAATTGTGGCGACGACAATTTCTCGTCGCCAAATGCTTTTGACGACGATTTTTCGTTTTTGGCGACCATTTTTTGGCGTCGCCAAAAGTGCTTATTGTTGTAGTGGTAAACACGAGTCTAAGGTCTAGTAGAAAAAAAATGAATTAATTGGTTTAAGGATAATTACACAAACCCTAAATTAACAAAATCGAGCCGTAATCATAAAACCCTAGAGCCCATAAACTCTAATGGATATGTATAAGATCTATAGCAAACTTGGCGGAAAGAAACCCTAATTGATTTGTAAGCATCTATTTGGAAAGACAAAATAATATGATAATATGAACAAATTATAAACGATGTGTAACAAATCAACACCCCCAAAATCAACCTCATTTTTTAAAACCACATAATTTGAAGAGGTAATATAAGATTTTTAAGGATAAAAAAGAAAGGAAAACACTTTGGAGAGCTTATGGTTGACCCGATACCCCTAAATCGGTCTCCCATTTAAAACCATCTTTATAACCATCCTCAATTAACAAATTAAATGTCCAAACAAGCATTGAATTAGAACCAAATTTATATATAATCAAATTGGTAAAAGGGTCATATGAGTCAAATGGTCATATGTCAGAAACCAAAATCAAATACTCCTAATAAATCTTTTTTTTTTGTGACTTTATAGGAAATAATGGTAAAATTGAAGGCTTAACATCGAAGAATACGGATGAGACGGAGAGAGAAGTCTTAGGAACACGTAGTGGCCATAATCGAGAACATAGATAGAAGTCTTATCAACTTTAAGTTTACAAAGTCGTCAAGGGCATCAAGAATGTCTACGAAAGACGTGGTAAGAAAAACTCGGTGAAAGAAAAGATGTCAAGATACTTCCAAGAACTTCAAGCCGCGGACCCAAACTTTGTTTTTCCCAAATTCCCAAATGATGATGATGATAAAAGCGAGTAGGAGGAGGAGGGGAGGATGATGATTAAGATGTGTCGATATTTTGAGAAAGTTTGAACAGTTTTAATATTATATAAAATTTGAACGGTGTTTTAGTGTGTATGTTATCGACAGTTCGAATGTTTAACCTATCTTTTTTGGTATAATAATAATGACTTTGATTTACAATTTGTTGCGTTTAACTTGTTTTTGGGAATAAACTGTTTGAATAAGTTGTTTTTAACGCAGTAAGCTATTGGGTGAATAAGTTGTTTTTGAGTTGTTGTTGTTAAAATCTGCATGACAACTAGGGGTGTTAATCGGGTTAACCCGACCCGAATAAGCTTAATCGGGTCGGGTCTAATCGGGTTTTCAAAACCTAAAACATGACCCGCAACCCGACCCTAATAAGGTTCGGGTTTTCGGGTTCGGGTCTATTCGGGTTCGGGTTTATTCGGGTCGGGTCTATTCGGGTTCGGGTTAGATGAAAATAAAATGCATAATAAACTTTTTCCAAGTTAGTAGATACCTATTGGTTCTTAGATTAATAAGCAAAACAGTTTCTAATAAGCAATTTCTTAAGAGACACAACAATAGCGACAAACTAAATTTTATAATGTTGCAAAAGTTATAATGAACATTAAATAGAAAAATATATAATGTTGCAATGATATTATATACACAACATGCTAAAAATGATAACCCAAAAAATAATAATTTGTAACATATTTTGTCCAAAAAATAATAATTTGCATACATTAGTTTTGTTAATATTTATTTGACTACTAACATTTATAAAAAAAGATCCAACCATTTAATATATAAAATAACCTTTAATGCGAAGTTGTGTTTCGTAAATAAAAGGTATGTTTTCGAAGAATAGGACTTAAGAAGAAACATATGTAAGGTTTTTATTTCAAGAAAGGATCGGCGTTTTATTTATCAATTCATTAATGACTTGTATAAAATGTTGTTAAATTTATTAGTAAACCGAGTAAAACAAAGAAAAAACATTATTCGGGTTATTCGGGTTGACCCGAACCCGAATAAGGATGCTTAAAAAGACCCGCAACCCGACCCTAATTAAGTTTCGGGTTAATCGGGTTGACCCGAATAACCCGATCGTAGATTCTAGACCCGATTAACCCGACCCTAATAAGCTTATTCGGGTTCGGATCGGGTCGGGTCAATCGGGTTCGGGTTTTTTTGACACCCCTAATGACAACGTCGTTGTAAGTCGTACCCAAAACATGCGAGTTCCACATGTAAATAGTTTAATAAAAAGAAATAATTAAATAATTTAATATATACATTTAGCGTCGACTGATGTCGTTGCCAAATAATCTATTTTTGATTTTATTTCAAGAGAAGAAGTCTAAGATAAAGGCAAAATGGGTCTCACTTGTCATCGTGGAAAAAGTGAAAGGGGTGTCAAAAACTATTGCTCTCTTGAATATTCACGCGACATATCGTATATAATCGTGAGCATACTATAGGCTTGTTGAATCCACTTCACCGCAACTACAAGAAAAATGTTGTTTTATACATTTTTTTTTCACGTTTATAAAAAGTGTGTAGTTTTTTGTTCATTTGTTCACACTTCTAAGTGTGTACGAAATTATTATATTTATAAATGAGAAGAAATATGTAAAACCTCTAAAATCTACAAACTTTTAGTTGTTTAAAGAAATGTGCACTTATAAGCGTGTATAAATGTACAACTTCTCTATACTAACAAATGTAGAGAGAAATTTGTTACACCTAATTTCTCCACACACCTAGAGTGAGAAGAAATTGTAAAATAACATAAGCTGATATTATCGTTAATATCAATTGAGATTACAATAACCTATATTTATAAGCTAGCATAATCTTGATTAACAAGATACCTATTATTAGGAAACTAAAGCAACATAATAATGATAAATATAAACCCTATTATTTATTGCCTAATACTCCCCCTTAGTTTGAACGGAAGGCTTCCGAACGAACAAACTAGTCCAAGTGTTGAAAGGTGGTTCTTCTATTTTATCTCTTATTTGTTGTTGTTTTGTACGAAGATGGTCTTGTATTCGGCGAAATAGTTGTATACTGCTTGATGGTTTCCTCCTTTTTTCTTATGACGTTTGCTTTTTGTTTTTTACGTCATGGATTGCTTTGGCTTTAGGAGTGAACCACAATTTGGTGGTTAACTTTTGTTGTTGAGAACAAGAATCTTCGATGACGAATTTATAGTATTGACAAAGAGACAAATTTAGTGGACCGGTGATTGTTCAACATATTGTTGGTGTATTATGACGGCTAAGGTTTTGTATGGTAGACATGAAACCACTTATTTGAGATGAAAGAGGAAAAGAAAAAAAAAACAGGATCCCTCCGAATCACCAGTATTTAGTCGGTGACCGGAGAATGCATATTTTTGACTGGTTTCGATCTTGAGTTTTGGCTCTGATACCATATAAAATAACAAAAGCTAATATTATCGTTGATATCAATTGAGTTTTCAATAACCTATATTTATAAGCTAGCATAATCTTGATTAACAAAATACCTATTATTACGAAACTAAATCAACATAATAATGATAAATATAGACCCTATTATTTATTGCCTAAAAGAAACGTGATGAGACAAAATTATCTTCGTATTTTTAAATGTGAACTTTTTTGTACTTATACATATTTAAATATGTGAACTTATTTTTCCAAACGGTCTGAAATTGAAGATAACAAAATGTCACACCCCGCAAAAATGGCGGAACCGAGGTGTACAGTGTATACGGTATCAGAGATTCAAAGGTTACATAAACATAAGTAAGCCATACATCATCAACATAGATTAAAGAGTTTGAAATACAATACGTTAATACAATCATCCGAATATATAACAAAATACGGCTACAGCGTTTGGGATACTAAGGAATTACAATAACAAAACAAATTCCATGCAAAAGATCCACGTAGCCAGTCAAAGCATAGCATCATAAAGGTAACCTCAAATCCCTGAAAAGCGTTAAAATACGACGTCAACATAAAGTTGGTGAATTATTCGCAATAGTAAATGAAAACATATTAGTATAAAAGTTTTCAATAGGTTTTGACCCAAAAAGATAAGATTTGAAGATAAGTCATTTGAAATGATGTTTTAAAAACATACTTGAAGTATACAAAACCTTTTTGATAAAATACTCATACATATACCATAAAAATACCATAATCATTTCATAAAATAGCATACTGGATAAATAACAGCCTTAGGTAAATACGATACACCTGAACCATAACAATACTGGCAACTAACCCCACCTAGTGCATTACGCTAGGTTGTCCTCGAAAATCACGGTCATAACATTACTAACACGGACAGGGCGCATCCATCATCCATCGTGTTAGAAATGAGGGTTTGTTAGACCCATATAGCGCTATATATACGAACCGGCGGCTAAAAGCTAACAGGTGTGTATACGGGGCCTCGTTCTACCACAAAGGCGGAACAAGTTGGGTAATGCTAACCTAAAGGCATCCATATCCATAATTCATACCATAATACATAATATACCATAAAAATACATTTATATAACGCTAATCATGCCCAAAAATGTAAAAGGGTAAAAAGGGCAACGAATAACTCACAGTATAGCAAAGCAATCCAAATCACGATATGTCGGGAAATACTATAATACCGTCAAGCTCCCACGTCTAAGTGCCCTAAACATCACGTAAATAAACATGTCTAAGTTTCTCTAAGTTTAGTGGATTATGCCTTAGTGATTAACGTTTTATACGGGTTTTAAAATAACCAAAAGAAACATCGATTTAACGGGATTACAAACGTTTACGGAAAGTTCAGCAAACTAGTTACGTGATCCTCATACTTACGTGCACTACAAGTCACGTAAGTATCAAGTTACGTGTTAAGCAGTTTACGTGCCATAGGAAGGAATTACGTGATCAAGAGGTGTTACGGGACATAGTTACTTGACCAACAAGGGAATTACGTGATATACAACTTGTTACGTGACCAATAAGTCACGTAAGTGACACTTACGTGCTATACAAGACAATTACGTGCTAGACAAGGTATTACGTGAACAAGAAGGACAATTACGTGATTTAAAAGGCTTGTTACGTGAATATGATGGTGTTACGTGACCTACAAGTCACGTAATTGTTACTTACGTGCGTAACAGTCAAGTTACGTGATCAGGGGGTGAGTTACGTGCAATACAAGTTGTTACGTGCTCCAGTTACGTGCCCGTAACACAGTTACGTGCCGTAACTGGGTTTTTACGAAAAATCACATTCGGGATTCGATTTCTGAGTGTTTTAGGCATCTAAATGATCCCATATTGGAACCCTATGTCCAGAATACGATTAGGAACAATAATCTTAAATAAAATTCGAGTTTTGACGGTGAAAAGTGGTATTTCCGAGTTTGAATCAAAATAACAAAGTTTAAAACTAAAACCGAGAAATACTTACCCGATCGTAACGAAATTTGGAGGATAGATGAAGATGATAACGGTGAACAATAATCTAGCCTCGGATTTGGATTTCAACGGTCGGATCTCCGGGAAATTTAGAGAGAAGGTAGAGTGTTTGTAGGTGTTTTCTTGAGAGAGAAAGTGTATGGGGAAAAATGGTGAATAATGACAAAAATGGTAGGTGAAAGGGGAGGATAGAGACAAAAATCTGGTTTCTAATGAGACAAAATGTTGGTAGGATTCTTTTTAGGACTAATCTTGTAATAGAAAAATCCCAAAGGACTAGTTTTGTAATAAATATCTGAAAAGGACTAAAGTTGTAATACTTTTTAAACGTTAATCTTAATCGTATAATTAAGGCATAATTCCCCTAAACTTATCATAAGAGATTACTAGACTTATACTAAAGGCACTTAAGACTACACGTTCCCGACATAAAGATCCGAATCACATAAATACAAATACGATACTTAATAAATACGGGAAATACAAATACAATACTCATAAAATACGAATACGATAACACAAAAAAGGAATACAATAGGGTCAAAACATAAACATAAATAAATAAAACGAATACGAGACGATAGAAATATACCTAGAAATTCGCGAATGTCACAGTCTCCCCAAGTAAAAAGAAATTTCGTCCTCGAAATTATCACTTGGTACTACTTACGGGGGAAAGGTGAGGATACTTCCGCAGAAATTCATCTTCGCGTTCCCACGTGAACTCAGCTCCAAAACGGGAATTCCAACGAACCTTGACAATCGGGATCTTACTTCGTCGCAGACGCTTAACATCACTAGCAACGATCTCGATCGGTTCCTCAACGAAATGAAGCTTATCATCAATCTGGAGTTTCTCAAGCGGAACTAATAATGTCTCGTCAGCCAGGCATTTCTTCAACTGAGATACATGGAATACATTATGTACGCTGCTCAGTTCTGCCGGCAATTCTAGTCGATACGCAGCTGGGCCGACGCGGGTAAGATCTTGAATGGACCCGTGTATCTCGGACTCAGCTTGCTGCGTTTCACGAATCGGACAACCCCTTTCCATGGAGATACCTTCAATAATACCATATCTCCAACACTGAACTCGAGAGGTTTCCTGCGCTTATCAGCATACTTTTTCTGTCGATCTCTTGCAGTAACTAATCGTTCTTTGATCTTGAAGATCTTGTCAGTGGTCTCTTGTATAATCTCCGGACCAGAAATCTGACTATCTCCAACTTCTGCCCAACATACAGGCGATCGACACTTGCGGCCATACAAAGCTTCAAAAGGTGCACACTTGATACTCGTGTGATAGCTGTTGTTGTACGAAAATTCAATCAACGGCAATTGAATGTCCCAACTACCACCAAAATCAATTGCGCAGGCTCGTAGCATATCTTCTAAAGTCTGAATAGTTCTCTCACTCTGACCATCGGTCTGAGGATGATAGGCGGTACTCATATCTAACCTTGTACCCATAGCAGTCTGGAATGTCTTCCAAAATCGTGAGGTGAAACGAGCATCACGATCGGAAATAATCGATACGGGAACTCCGTGTTTCGATACAATCTCTGCAATATATAAACGCACGAATCTCTCCATCGGATAATTCTCACGAATCGGTAGGAAATGAGCAGACTTCGTCAATCGATCAACAATAACACAGATACTGTCATAACCACTCGAAGATCTCGGAAGTTTTGTAACAAAATCCATAGTAATACGTTCCCATTTCCACTCGGGAATCTTCGGTTGTTGGAGTAGCCCAGACGGTTTCTGATACTCAATCTTCACCTTGGAACAAGTCAAACATCGACTAACATACTCGGCGATCTCACGCTTCATACCCGGCCACCAATAGAATTCTTTCAAGTCATGATACATTTTGTCGGAACCCGGATGAATGGAATAGTTGGACTTATGGGCTTCGTCTAGAATCAACTGACGGATACTAATCGGAACCCAAATACGCTCGAGGAAATACAGAACTCCATCCTCCTTCGGTTCTAGTTCCAACGCCAACTTATACAATCTTTCTTCTTTAATACGGTCCTCTATCATAATACCCTCTTGTGCCTGAATAATCCGAGCCTTCAAGCTCGTCTGAATAGATACCATCATAGAGCGGATACGAACTGGTTTGACTGTTTCTTTACGACTTAGTGCATCAGCAACAACGTTCGCCTTACCAGGGTGGTAGCGAATGTCGCAATCATAGTCGTTCAATAACTCAACCCAGCGTCGTTGCCTCATGTTCAGCATCTTCTGATCGAATATGTGCTGAAGACTCTTGTGATCGGTAAATACAGTACACTTGGTCCCATACAGATAATGTCTCCAAATCTTCAATGCGAATACGACGACTCCCAATTCTAGATCATGTGTCGTGTAATTCTGCTCATGGACTTTCAACTGACGCGAAGCGTAAGCTATAACTTTACCATTCTGCATAAGCACACAACCCAGACCCTTGTGCGAAGCGTCGCAATAAACAACAAAATTCTCGGAACCAACTGGCAGACTAAGAATAGGAGCGTCACACAACCGCTGCTTCAATACCTGGAAGGCTCTCTCCTGATCGGAACCCCAAACGAATGGTTCACTCTTCTGTGTCAGCTTGGTCATAGGTGAAGCAATCTTGGAGAAGTTCTCGATGAATCGATGATAATACCCAGCAAGACCCAAAAACGAACGGATTTCGGTCGGTGACTTTGGTGCAACCCAACTTTTAACAGCTTCAATCTTAGCAGGATCAACGTGAATACCCTTCGCGCTAACCACGTGGCCAAGGAATTGAACTTCGGATAACCAGAACTCGCACTTAGAAAATTTCGCATACAACTTTTCTTTTCGAAGCACTTCTAGAACAAGACGCAAATGCTCTTCATGTTCCTTGCGACTTCGGGAATAGATAAGAATGTCGTCGATGAATACGATAACGAATTTGTCAAGATACGGACGACAAATACGGTTCATTAGATCCATGAATGCTGCAGGGGCGTTTGTCAGACCAAACGGCATCACCATGAACTCATAATGACCATACCGAGTACGAAAAGCGGTTTAGGTATATCATCTTCCTGAACTCTCAACTGATGATAACCAGAGCGAAGATCGATCTTAGAGAAATAGCAAGAACCCTGAAGTTGATCGAATAAGTCGTCAATACGAGGAAGGGGATAACGGTTCTTCACAGTCAGCTTGTTTAACTCCCGATAATCAATACATAAACGCATGGAGCCATCCTTCTTCTTAACAAAGAGAACAGGAGCACCCCACGGGGAGAAACTAGGACGGATAAAACCCTTATCGACCAGTTCCTGAATTTGTTTCGACAACTCGAGCATCTCGGAAGGAGCCAAACGATACGGAGCTTTAGCAACAGGTGCTGCTCCAGGAACAAGATCAATACGAAAGTCGGTTTGTCTCTGGGGAGGGAATCTAGGTAAATCTTCGGGAAAAACGTCAGAATACTCGCGAACGATCGGTACACCATCAATCTTTACCGTAGAATCTTTCTTCACCAAATGAGCGAGATATAAAGAACAACCTCGACGGACATACTCGCAAACTTTCAAACTTGAGATGACTTTAAGACGTTTCCCAGCCTTGTCTCCGTGTACAATCAACTGATCTCCATCCGGCTTCTGAATACGAATAAGTTTCTCATAGCAGACTATCTCGCCTTTATGCTTCGCTAACCAATCCATACCGACTACGACATCGAAACTACCGAGTTTCATAGGAATAAGGTAGATGGAAAAAGGAATATCGGCTAATACGAGGGGAATATCACGAATAACTTCTCTAACACAGGCACATCTACCATCAGCTATTTCTACCTCATAAGCAGGCTCTAAAGGACTAGAAGCACGGTTTACTAAGGGACGGAAATCACTAGAAATAAAGCTTCTATCGGCACCCGAATCAAACAAGATAAAAGCAGGATAATCATCGACAAGAAATGTACCAGTGACTACAGTAGGATCCTGATAAGCTTCAGAAGATTCCATGGCGAAAGCTCGGCTCTTAGTAGGATTCCCTCTCGCACTAGTACCAGCACCAGGAGTAGGAAGGGGAGTAGGTGCTATAAGCTTGGGACACTGATGACGGCGGTGACCTACTTCTCCACATTCAAAACACGCTCCAATAGCTTTTCCACAAAACTGCTTAGTGTGGCCTAACTTCTTGCAGCGTTTACAAACCCAACAAGCCACATTCGCAGCATGAGCACTGCCACATGTACCACACTTAGGGCGCCCGCCCTGATAGCCAGCTCCAGAACCTGTCAAAGCATACACCTGAGGAAGTTGAGGTCTCTGATCATGACCACGGCTTCTCTTCCTCGAATTACCCATAACTCTCCTTTCATATCTACCAGCATCCTTTCGGCTCACAACCGGCTGAAGAGTACCACCACGAATCGCACTTGCGGTCAACCGACCAGCAATATCAACCGCACTCTGTAGGGTGCCCGGGAGATGAGAAATAATGTGGTCCCGCATAGTCTGGGGCAACCCATGAGTGAAGCGTTCAATTCTCTCAGTCTCAGTGCGAACCAGACGAGGAGCCAAAACACACAAATCATAGAATCTGTTCACATACCCACGGAAATCAGCACCTTGCATAGTTAAGTTCCACAACTCGTTCTCCAATCTCTGCGTCTCAGATGACGGCACATATTCCTTTCTCATAATAACCTTCAAATTCTCCCAAGTCATCAAGGTAACAGTAGCTCGGCCCCGAACCCGTTTCACCGAGTTCCACCAGGTGAGGGCTTTACCCTGGAATAAGAATGTAGCATACTTAACCTTGCTCTCCTCAGCACATCCCGAGACATCAAATACCGACTCGATCCTCTCAAACCACTGCAGGGTAGCAACCGCATCCTCGGTACCCTTAAATTCAGTAGGTCTGCAATCCAGGAAAGCCTTATACGAACAGCCTCGGGGTGGATCTTCAATAACAATACTCGGTCCACCGACTCCCACGTGCACTGCTCTTTCCACATCAGAACCATCGCGCCCAGACGCCGTACCTTCCGATCCAATACTCGGCATCACAGGTTCTTCAAACCCGATGTCGGCATCCTGCACCGGTGTCTCCTTGAGCTGTGCCACAATCACTGGTATCGCCGCTGCTATCTGCTCCGCAATCAACTGACTGATGTTCGGAGTAGCGGTGTTAGCATTGGGGACAGCAGTGGTATTCTGAGCTGTAGCACCCGCTCTAGAACTGGCGCGACCTCGCCTCGTTGACCTTCTCGTAGCAGTGACGGCCGGAGTAGACCTAGTAGAAGTTCTCTTAGGTGGCATCTTCTACGAATGTCAAACAGAATAAATCAGAACGATAACCGGAAGTGCGACTAAAACGAGCAGGCCTCAAAGCATAAAAAGCAAACAAAAGCACATATAGCATACAATCACATACAGGCCCACAAAAGAAGGAAATGCGCACATAGAGTAAATCAGATAGGTCCAGAAGCCTAGGTCATAGTCTAAGTGATTCCGTAAGGTCACTTAGTTCGCTATAACCATTGGCTCTGATACCAACTTCTGTCACACCCCGCAAAAATGGCGGAACCGAGGTGTACAGTGTATACGGTATCAGAGATTCAAAGGTTACATAAACATAAGTAAGCCATACATCATCAACATAGATTAAAGAGTTTGAAATACAATACGTTAATACAATCATCCGAATATATAACAAAATACGGCTACAGCGTTTGGGATACTAAGGAATTACAATAACAAAACAAATTCCATGCAAAAGATCCACGTAGCCAGTCAAAGCATAGCATCATAAAGGTAACCTCAAATCCCTGAAAAGCGTTAAAATACGACGTCAACATAAAGTTGGTGAATTATTCGCAATAGTAAATGAAAACATATTAGTATAAAAGTTTTCAATAGGTTTTGACCCAAAAAGATAAGATTTGAAGATAAGTCATTTGAAATGATGTTTTAAAAACATACTTGAAGTATACAAAACCTTTTTGATAAAATACTCATACATATACCATAAAAATACCATAATCATTTCATAAAATAGCATACTGGATAAATAACAGCCTTAGGTAAATACGATACACCTGAACCATAACAATACTGGCAACTAACCCCACCTAGTGCATTACGCTAGGTTGTCCTCGAAAATCACGGTCATAACATTACTAACACGGACAGGGCGCATCCATCATCCATCGTGTTAGAAATGAGGGTTTGTTAGACCCATATAGCGCTATATATACGAACCGGCGGCTAAAAGCTAACAGGTGTGTATACGGGGCCTCGTTCTACCACAAAGGCGGAACAAGTTGGGTAATGCTAACCTAAAGGCATCCATATCCATAATTCATACCATAATACATAATATACCATAAAAATACATTTATATAACGCTAATCATGCCCAAAAATGTAAAAGGGTAAAAAGGACAACGAATAACTCACAGTATAGCAAAGCAATCCAAATCACGATATGTCGGGAAATACTATAATACCGTCAAGCTCCCACGTCTAAGTGCCCTAAACATCACGTAAATAAACATGTCTAAGTTTCTCTAAGTTTAGTGGATTATGCCTTAGTGATTAACGTTTTATACGGGTTTTAAAATAACCAAAAGAAACATCGATTTAACGGGATTACAAACGTTTACGGAAAGTTCAGCAAACTAGTTACGTGATCCTCATACTTACGTGCACTACAAGTCACGTAAGTATCAAGTTACGTGTTAAGCAGTTTACGTGCCATAGGAAGGAATTACGTGATCAAGAGGTGTTACGGGACATAGTTACTTGACCAACAAGGGAATTACGTGATATACAACTTGTTACGTGACCAATAAGTCACGTAAGTGACACTTACGTGCTATACAAGACAATTACGTGCTAGACAAGGTATTACGTGAACAAGAAGGACAATTACGTGATTTAAAAGGCTTGTTACGTGAATATGATGGTGTTACGTGACCTACAAGTCACGTAATTGTTACTTACGTGCGTAACAGTCAAGTTACGTGATCAGGGGGTGAGTTACGTGCAATACAAGTTGTTACGTGCTCCAGTTACGTGCCCGTAACCCAGTTACGTGCCGTAACTGGGTTTTTACGAAAAATCACATTCGGGATTCGATTTCTGAGTGTTTTAGGCATCTAAATGATCCCATATTGGAACCCTATGTCCAGAATACGATTAGGAACAATAATCTTAAATAAAATTCGAGTTTTGACGGTGAAAAGTGGTATTTCCGAGTTTGAATCAAAATAACAAAGTTTAAAACTAAAACCGAGAAATACTTACCCGATCGTAACGAAATTTGGAGGATAGATGAAGATGATAACGGTGAACAATAATCTAGCCTCGGATTTGGATTTCAACGGTCGGATCTCCGGGAAATTTAGAGAGAAGGTAGAGTGTTTGTAGGTGTTTTCTTGAGAGAGAAAGTGTATGGGGAAAAATGGTGAATAATGACAAAAATGGTAGGTGAAAGGGGAGGATAGGGACAAAAATCTGGTTTCTAATGAGACAAAATGTTGGTAGGATTCTTTTTAGGACTAATCTTGTAATAGAAAAATCCCAAAGGACTAGTTTTGTAATAAATTTCTGAAAAGGACTAAAGTTGTAATACTTTTTAAACGTTAATCTTAATCGTATAATTAAGGCATAATTCCCCTAAACTTATCATAAGAGCATACTAGACTTATACTAAAGGTACTTAAGACTACACGTTCCCGACATAAAGATCCGAATCACATAAATACAAATACGATACTTAATAAATACGGGAAATACGAATACAATACTCATAAAATACGAATACGATAACACAAAAAAGGAATACAATAGGGTCAAAACATAAACATAAATAAATAAAACGAATACGAGACGATAGAAATATACCTAGAAATTCGTGAATGTCACACAAAATGATGGCCTCAATGATTCAAATATTCAAATTTATAAAAGCTAGCTTTCGCCATACACTTAATGAGATTAAAGATATTCTAAAGAAATAGATATAAAAGAAAATGTATTATTAGAGAGGAAGAAATCGTACACCAGAGGGGTATTTTGCGAAAGATGAAAGCAGGAGCACAGAGAGAGACGTTAAAAAATTTTAATTTTATAAAGAGTTAATTACATAAATCGTCCTTATGGTTTATCTCAAATTACAGATTTCGTCCCTAAGTTTAAAACGTTGCATAAATCGTCCAGCTTTGGAAACTAATTACACATTTCGTCCCTAATTTCTAACGGACATCCATTTTAGGGACGTAATGTGTAAATAGTTAGCGATGATTTTAACGGAAAAATTTAACTGACATCCATTTTACGGACGAAATCCGTAATTAGTTGCCAAAAGTGGACGATTTATGCAACATTTTAAACTTAGGGACGAAATCCGTAATTTTAGGAAAACAATAAGGACGATTTATGTAATTAACTCTTTTATAAAAGACACTTACAACTAGGGGTGTTCAAAAGACACGGACCAGACCGAACCGGAAAAAACCGGAACGAACCGAGACAAAAAAAATCAAGAAACGATGGACCGAGGACCGGACCGCTTTTTCCGTGTCATTTCCGGTCCGGTTCCTAGTCGGTTCTTTGGTTTTTCGGTTCTTTTCGGTTTTTACCTCACACAATACACAACATAGTAATAAAAAAGGTTATTCAATTTAAAAAAGATAAAAAAAAGTCATGCAAAGATTAAAAATAAATTAGGTTAAACGATATGCAACACAAAAAGTACTCGTATCGAATTACAAATCATAAACGTAAATACGTAATAGGCATAGTAAAAAACTAAAACGAAACCAAATACGAATAGCATCCAATACACGACCACTTGTGCTAAAAGCCGACTCCGAAGCAACCGTGGAAATTTGGATCGCCAAAATATCTTACAAAAAAAATAAAAAAGTACACAATTAATGTAATAACAAAGTACAAAATATTAATAAAACTAAATATTAAATTTTCGGTTCGAACCAGTGAACCGCCGGTTTAGCCACGGACCGGACCGGATTTATTTTTTGAGTATTTTTGAGAACCGAGAACCGGACCACCATAGTCGGTCCAGTTCGGTTCCGGTCCAAAGTCAGGCCGTTTTTGCGGTTTTAGCCGATTCTCGGTTTTTTTGGTCACCCCTACTTACAACGTCAAACTTCAGATTAGAAGAGTGCCATGAAAAATGCACTTAAAAGTCAACCCAATAACATACCAAAGTTGTTGTTTCATCAAATAATTTCCACTTGGTTTTATCCTTAGATTAATATATACACACACATGATGTCACAAGCTTATATAAATAGCAAGCCCATGAACTTCACTTAAACATATCCCAACCATTTTCAAGAAATATTGAAGTAATAATCAATGGCTTCAACTTCAAAAAATGTCACAATATTGGTCATATGTATAGCATTGCTATGCACCAAAGCCTTGTCACAATGTGAAGATGAAACCAACAACCCATGTAACAACAAATCAAAAGCTTTATCTTTAAAAATCATTGGTATTGCGGTGATCCTTGTCACAAGTCTAATTGGTGTGTCTCTACCGCTTATCACTCGTTCGATCCCTGCCCTTAATCCAGAGCGTAGCCTTTTTGTCATCGTTAAAGCTTTTGCTTCGGGCATCATATTGGCTACTGCATTCATGCACGTGTTGCCAGACTCTTTTGACATGTTGAGCTCTAGTTGTTTGGCTGACAACCCATGGCATAAGTTTCCATTTACGGGGTTTGTTGCTATGTTATCGGCTATTTTCACACTCATGGTTGACTCAATGGCTACAAGCATGTCTACCAAGAAGAACAACGCGATATCAGCTGAAGGTGATGAGGTGGTTGGCGGGGACCAGGAGATGGCGGGTGCGAGTAATGGTGGAGCACATTTCCATGGACACCATCATGTCCAAAAGGGAGCAGTAGGACCACAACTTCTTCGTTATCGTGTCGTAGCTATGGTTAGTTTCAAATTCACATGCATAGTTTACATTAGAAACCACTTTTCTACACATCAATATGTAATATTTAAACCGAGTAGCAAAGACATTTTTTAAAAGTTACATATTTAAGCCTATTACTTCTTGGTACCTCCAACCATCCGTTCAACATGTTTCACATATGATATCCACATAAATTGTTTTACTTTTCTGTATTCACAAAAGCCAATAGTTTATAAAATTAAAACAAGGTTTAAATTTGATTTTCAGGTGCTCGAACTTGGAATAATTGTTCACTCAATAGTTATCGGACTTGGAGTTGGAGCATCAAATGATGTATGCACTATTAAGCCATTGGTAGCAGCTCTTTGTTTCCATCAGATGTTTGAAGGAATGGGTCTTGGTGGTTGCATTCTTCAGGCTGAGTACAAAACCATGAAGAAAGCAATAATGGTCCTTTTCTTCTCGATAACAACTCCCTTTGGGATAGCTCTAGGGATCGCGTTGTCAAAGACATACAAAGAGAATAGCCCAAGTGCGTTGATCACAGTAGGATTACTCAATGCTTCATCAGCCGGACTTCTTATCTACATGGCGTTGGTTGATCTTCTTGCAGCTGATTTCATGGGTCCGAAACTTCAAGGAAGCATTAAGCTACAAATTAAATCTTATTTAGCAGTCTTGCTTGGCGCTGGTGGGATGTCACTGATGGCAAAATGGGCTTAAAAGATCGTCTATCATTGATTGAAGATACATAAAATCATGTTGTTTTAAATCAATTTTAATTGGTTCAAAATTTTCTGTAATGAAGTTTGTTGTACTATCCATTTCTAATCTATCAAAAGTTTGCATTTTTCTATATAATGGGTGTTTGACCAAATTATTAGCTTATAGCCATAATAATATATAATTTGTCACAAAGACATCGTATGTGTTAAACACTTAAATTAATTACTTCTAATTATTTGATTATTAGAACTTCATACGCCAATAATGAGCACCAAAATCATAACAATTAGTATTATTATTTTTATTTATTATAATCAAGTTAACTAAAAGAATTAATTGTGACAAAAGATTAAGAGGGAATAACAATTTGACAAAGAAAATAACATTTTGTTAAGTCTCAATCATGATCGATGATATAAGTTTTGTATTTGAACTATTATTTTCTTTTTCATTTTTTGTTGTAGATGATTAAAGTTTTGTATTTTGTCCCAATTTAAAAATTTGGTAACCATATAGTTACCATGCCGATATCGAAGTCCAATATGTCTAAATATACACGTACTTTCGGTTTTGTTTTGGGGATTCGATAACTAACGCCTTATTTGACCAATTAACCGGGGATCGACCGGTTGATTTACAAGTAAAGTGATTTGATAACTAACACCTTTATTTAACCATTTGTCACAGTTAATATATACATATCATACCATCTCTGCTCTGTCTTCATATTTCAGGTTGAAGGTTGAGTTGATCCGAGATACCATCTCGAAATAACACTCTATCTTGTGTCACTTAATTAATGAAAAACCCAATACAAATATAAGCTCTTCGCTTGGTGACTTCATAACTTTTAAACCATTATATCATACAATTTATGAATCAATTATTGTTACTCTTTAGAATGTCACGAATAAATGACTCGATCTCTATTTGCGCACATCCTCCTTTCTTGGTTGCTTGTTCACAAACCTTCTTAACTTCTCCTGCCATTTTCCTCATTTCCTTTCCTTCTTCATTTTCTGGATCCATGAAACTTTTTATGAGTTCCGCAATTTCTTCTCGTGTGACCATATTGCCCCATTTTCCAATCTTCTACGATCATCTTACTGTTTGGAACTTGATCCGCAACTATAGGGATGTATGCATTGGCACCCCCAAAAAAGCACCTTCAATCGTTAAACTCCACCCACAATGTGACCAAAATGCCCCTATTGAACTATGGCACAACATTCTTAATTGGTCACACCAAGGTATAACAAACCCATTTTTATGTTCAAAACAAGACGTTTCCCCACGTGGAATCCACATGAAACATATACCGCTATCATGTACTCTCGCAATGATTTCATTCAATTGATCAGTTGAGAGTTGAGACCGAGAGAAAGCTACCTTGCGAAATGTATAACACTCCAGCCTCAGGTTGACGGTCTAACCATTTGATGTAGTCAGGGGACTTGGTCATTTTGTACGTCTTTCAAATCAAAGTAAGGAATTGTGAGTCCAACTGCATATACGGGTCTAGAAAGCGTTTTTTTGAAGATATCGATAACATGTGCTTCATTTACGTAAACAGATACGAAAAGAAGAAATTGAGCTTTAGTCGCCTTTGAGACGGCTTGTAAGACTATAGGCACAAGTAGTTTGTCTGTTCCAATAAAGCCTTTCGAAAGACCAACAACGCGAATAGGTGGGACACCATGTAAGTAATCTACTTCTTCCTCAACTTTTTCATCTGTAGAGTTTCAAGTTAATTTGAAATTCAAGAATAGAACATAAAGAACGACAAAAACCAACGGGCCTTTTGCTAGTGGTACCAAATTTGAGACACCTACCTAAAAGTTCAACGATAGACCTTTAAAAAAAACAAGGAAGAAGGGTACCTCCTAGATTATTTGAGGTAAATAAGCATTGCACATTTTTCCTCTTAAAATTCAAAATGTGCTTAAGTATTTAAAGAACTAATTGGCTTAATTTTTTGTATGACGGGTCTAAAACAAGAGTTGAGTGTTTAAACAATTATCTAGCAAGTATCCCAATATTATACAACCAAGGACGTGTTTGTTTGGGTTCATATAAGGGGTTTATGTTTTATTGACATTTCGATTTATGTTTTATAAGTTCGGATTTTCTATATTATATAATTGTTTATGGGTTTATTAAGGTTTGTCATGTCATAACAAACAATAATAAGCCCATTAATCGTTACATAAGCCTGAAAATTTGGGCGTATAGAATATAAGCCGAAATATCAATAAGTCATAAGTCTCTTATATAAGCCCAACAAACATCACCTAGTATATGTGTATCCATGGGTAACCAGAAACCCGGGCTATACCTAGGTCCATACTAGTAAAGGATACCGGTTCAAGTCTCAAAATAAAAATAAGACAAATATATGTATGGGTATTGTCCTTTAAAAAAACAAGGAAACAAGGCTTTATTTATAACCTACCTGAGGAATTATCTCCGGCGTGGCCGTTTTGGACTAGGAGATCACAATTATAACAAATCGAGAACACTGTTGCGGAACTAGTGGAAAAAGAAGCCACGAGAATGTTCATTCGATTTCCAATATTTTATACCCACATAAGGAAAGTATCAAATATAATAACATTTACTAGAACCTCAATCTTGTGGAGCGACCGGATATTCCATTTCTATTTGTATAGCTTTAAAAAACTTGGAGAAATCAACCGCTCGGTTCATCTCTGACGGGACGACGTTGGGTTTGGTAGTGAACCAGATGTTAGTTGGTTTTGGTTCATATTGAATGAAACCAAGCCATTCTTCGGTGACTACGAAGGTTATAAGGAAGTCGGTTGGACGACGAATAGTAATGAGCTTGCAATATTAGATAATAAGCCCAAACCCGATATGTGAGTTTGGGTTCATTAGGGTTTCAGATTAAGGTTTACATTGTATTCCTATATATATGTTTGATCATGATAATAATAATAAAGGGGTTTAACATTCTATCATGGTATCAGAGCGGTTTGATCCCGTCTCTATCATTTTCAAACCCTAATCGGCTTTTCAAACCCTAATCGGCGTAGGGATGAGCCGCCTAGCTTGACTAGGTTCCAAACCCTAACAAAAAAAAAAAAAAAAAAAAAAAAAAAAATCGGATTTGAAGTTCAGTCGATCACTCTTTTGGCCATAACTCCCAAACCGTTTGGAGTTAACTGACAAGGTCAGCGCCGTTGGCTTCATAATTAAATTCCGAAGAAAATCATACCGGAATCGCATCAGAAGACTAACGGACGCACCGTCACGCTCCGATACAAGGTGTCGGGTTTAGATCTAAAAAAAAAATGTTTTGCTTATAATTTTCAAACCGCTTAGAGTTAGCTGAAACCGTTAGCGGCTGTGAATTCGTAATTAAATTCCGAAGAAAAGCAAACCGGAAAAAACAACGAACGCAGCTTCGACCCGTCGCCATGCGTCACCGCAAGTAAGGAGTCTTATTAGCAATTATCTATGTTTTATTTTTTATGTTTAATTTCGTAATAATAGTTTTTTTTCCAGTTCGAGCTTTCGCAATTTCGCCGTTCGAACTGCCGGGGAGTATTAGATAATAAGCTCAAACCCGATATGTGGGTTTGGGTTGATTAGGGTTTCAGATTAGGGTTTACATTGTATTCCTATATATATGTTTGATCATGATAATAATAATAAAGGGGTTTAACATATCGGGTTTGGGCTTATTATCCAATATGCAAATGTTCATCATGGGTTAATATGGCTCTACCCGGGTAGGGTATCGCTACCACATGACACCCGATGAGATTCGCCATTACAAGAAGACTTTTAAAGAAGTTGAATGAAGCTGAAATTTGAGTTTGGAGGATTTTGGGTCACGTATTATGACTTCTATTATTGGAGTTAGGTGATTAATTATTAGTAGCTTATATAATTTAAAACTGATTAGATTGTGACATTGTTATAACATATCCTTAATTAGATATATAAGTCTAAACATCTTATCAGTGTAATAGTGTACGTTGCGGCTGATGAATTGGGCTTGATCAAAAAGGATATCTATTGCAGTTGGCACAATATTTCATATATAATATTTAGGGATAACTTATAAAGATAATGATTTTCAAAAGCATTACTAATTATTTGAAAAAGAAAAATGATTGGTAGTTTGGAATGTGTTACTTTCATCAACAAAGATACATACATCAATTTGACAAAAGATCAACTAACGGGCGAATGGACGACTTAAAGCAAAGACGTATAGTCTTTCATTGAGTGTTACGGTCGAGTCCGTTGAAATTAAGTAAGCGGTGAAGATGATACGATCAGCTTACAATATGGCGGAGCAATAGTATCTAGCCGGAAAAAAAACTATTTCGACATCAGAGTGCATGAAATGTTTTTAAGAAATAACAAAGTTTCCCGATCTGGTGGTTTCGTTACTCGAAAGAAAAAACGAGTAACGATACGGTGATATACGTTGGTGAAGATATCGACAACTTTGAGCTTTTTCGCCATGATCCAACTTTAAGATCACAAGTAAAGCAACGAGCATAGGGCGAATATTTTTAAGTTTTCAAACTTTAAAAATAAATTATGTAATATTAGAGCAATAATAGATAATCTAGTGAATATGATATTTCACTATACTACATTTATCTTATATTGACTGTTTTTGTTAACCAAAACGTTTTGAGGGAGTATTAGAAAGTGAAAATACAAGAAATAGGGTGGCCCCGTCAGCAGTTTCCGGTCAGAAATCCATCGATTAAAATCAATGAAAAAAAACACACTACAACTACATTCCACCTCATTACCTAATCGTAGATCACCGGAACGCCGTACATCACCACCACCACCACCTATGATCGCTACTTACCGTAAAACATCATCTTGTAGAAACTGATATATCACTCAAACATGAGCTCTCCATCGCAAAAACCGACCTCCGTCACCTCTCCGTCGTCGTCGGAAAAATTCAGGGTTGCGCGTGAGGCACACGCTTGTGAGGTTTACAATCGGACGATGGAAATGGAAGACGAGGTAAAACTGATCGATGAATCGAGTGTTGAGTATTAGAGTATATGTGTTATAAATATCTTAGCCTAGTGTGCAGCCCAATGGACTCACGAGCTCTATGGTCCCTAGGATCCTTAGTCTATGTATATGCGTTTCATTATGTATTATAAGTCATAAAATAATAAACTAATATACCAATCTTTATGGTATGAGAGCCTTGTGCTCTACCTTCTCTATCTTTTCTTTCAATTTTCTAATATCCCAACTCTCTCCAAAATCGAATTCCAATTCTCCAAAGCAATATTAAGCAACACCGTTATAGTCGTTAGAAGAGGAAAAAATTTCCACGTAAAGCCTGCAAATTCCAAGCAATAAAACCACTAAACGCGTCGCCACTTCGACAACCAAATATTCAAAAATGAATTCACAGATCTGCAATTATTACGTATTCTGCTCACTTTCACCTCCCACCGCCAGATAATCATAATCACCATCGAAATCAGCAAAACTGGAAATTTTGGTTGCCAAAAAACATCTCACGCGCTATCAACCTCCAGTCGAGTCGAACCGTTTTTCCTAGTCGGCTTGATTTGAGGCGTCTACCATCGGCCGATCCGCGCCGACCCTTCAGCTTGCTTCTAGTGCTCACGTCACATGTTTGATTGTGGACGTCACATGTTTGATTGTTGACGTCACCTGTTTGACCGTTGACTGTTGACGTCACTGTTTTGATCGTTGACGTCACCTGTTGACTACTAACGTCATCCTTTCACTTTTTGAAGAAAAAAATGGTACTTCGCGATCGTTGATGGTTCATGGATACTGGAGCGACATCACATCTCTCCTCACACATCGGTAACATACAATCCATTTTTAGTTCTAGCATTAATCAATCTGTAATTATCGGCGATGGATTGTTAATACCCGTAAATCAAAGGGGTTATAGTAAATTACTTAGCCCTTACCGCCCCTTACACCTTAAAAACGTTCTCGTTACACCAAACATAATCAAAAACCTAATTTTCGTCCGTAAATTTACAATCGACAACAAATTTGCTATTGAATTTGATCTGAAAGGGGTGTCAAAACTATTGCTCTCCAAAATATTCACGCGACATATCGTATATAATCGTGAGCATACTATAGGCTTGTTCAATCCGCTTCATCGCAACTATAAGAAAAATGTTGTTTTTACACTTTTTTCTTTTCACGTTTATAAAAAGTGTGTAGTTTTTTTTTCATTTGTTCACGCTTTTAAGTGTGTACAAAATTATTATATTTAGAAATGTGAAGAAATATGAAAAACCTCTAAAATCTACAAACTTTTAGTTGTTTAAAAAAATGTGCACTTATAAGCCTATATAAATGTACAACTTTTCTACACTAAAAAATGTAGAGGAAAATTTGTGACACTTAATTTCTTTATACACCTAGAGCTAGAAGAAATATTGTGTGACAAATTTGTCTCTACATTTTTAAATATGAACTTTTTTATATTTGTACACATTTAAACGTGTGAACTTATTTTTTCAAACGGTCTGAAATTGAAGATAACAAAATGAAGGCCTCAATGATTCAAATATTCAAATTTATAAAAGCTAGCTTTCGCCATACACTTAATGAGATTGAAGATATTCTAAAGAAATAGATATAAAAGAAAATGTATTATTAGAGATGTAAACAACTTTTAATTTTATAAAAGACACTTACAAGTTACAACATCAAACTTCAGATTAGACATCCTTCTTAATTAAAAACCAAAATATTTAATTAGTAGAAATTTAAGAAGAGTGCCATGAAAAATGCACTTGAAAGTCAACCCTATAACATTCCAAAGTTGTTGTTTCATCAAAATAATTTCCACTTGTTTTATCCTTATATTAATATATACACACTCGTGATGTCACAAGCTTATATAAATAGCAAGCCCATGAACTTCACTTAAACATATCCCAACCATTTTCAAGAAATATTGAAGTAATAATCAATGGCTTCAAGTTCAAAAAATGTCACAATCTTGGTCATATGTATAGCATTGCTGTGCACCAAAGCCTTCTCACAATGTGAAGATGAAACCAACAACCCATGTAACAACAAATCGAAGGCTTTATCTTTAAAACTCATTGGTATTGCGGTGATCCTTGTCACAAGTCTAATTGGTGTGTCTCTACCGCTTATCACTCGTTCGATCCCTGCCCTTAATCCAGAGCGTAGCCTTTTTGTCATCGTTAAAGCTTTTGCTTCGGGCATCATATTGGCTACTGCATTCATGCACGTGTTGCCAGACTCTTTTGACATGTTGAGCTCTAGTTGTTTGGCTGACAACCCATGGCATAAGTTTCCATTTACGGGGTTTGTTGCTATGTTATCGGCTATTTTCACACTCATGGTTGACTCAATGGCTACAAGCATGTCTACCAAGAAGAACAACGCGATATCAGCTGAAGGTGATGAGGTGGTTGGCGGGGACCAGGAGATGGCGGGTGCGAGTAATGGTGGAGCACATTTCCATGGACACCATCATGTCCAAAAGGGAGCAGTAGGACCACAACTTCTTCGTTATCGCGTCGTAGCTATGGTTAGTTTCAAATTCACATGCATAGTTTACATTAGAAACCACTTTTCTACACATCAATATGTGATATTTAAACCGAGTAGCAAAGACATTTTTTAAAAGTTACATATTTAAGCCTATTACTTCTTGGTACCTCCAACCATCCGTTCAACATGTTTCACCACATAAATTGTTTTACTTTTATGTATTCACAAAAGCCAATAGTTTATAAAATTAAAACAAGGTTTAAATTTGATTTTCAGGTGCTCGAACTTGGAATAATTGTTCACTCAATAGTTATCGGACTTGGAGTTGGAGCATCAAATGATGTATGCACTATTAAGCCATTGGTAGCAGCTCTTTGTTTCCATCAGATGTTTGAAGGAATGGGTCTTGGTGGTTGCATTCTTCAGGCTGAGTACAAAACCATGAAGAAAGCAATAATGGTCCTTTTCTTCTCGATAACAACTCCCTTTGGGATAGCTCTAGGGATCGCGTTGTCAAAGACATACAAAGAGAATAGCCCAAGTGCGTTGATCACAGTAGGATTACTCAATGCTTCATCAGCCGGACTTCTTATCTACATGGCGTTGGTTGATCTTCTTGCAGCTGATTTCATGGGTCCGAAACTTCAAGGAAGCATTAAGCTACAAATTAAATCTTATTTAGCAGTCTTGCTTGGCGCGGGTGGGATGTCTCTGATGGCAAAATGGGCTTAAAAGTTCGTCTATCATTGATTCAAGATACATAAAATCATGTTATTTTAAATCAAGTTTAATTGGTTTAAAACTTTCTGTAATGAAGTTTGTTGTACTATCCATTTCGAATCTATCAAAAGTTTGCACTTTTCTATATAATGGGTGTTTGACCAAATTATTAGCTTATAGCCATAATAATATATAATTTGTCACAAAGACATCGTATGTGTTAAACACTTAAATTAATTACTTCTAATTATTTGATTATTAGAACTTCATACGCCAATAATGAGCACCAAAATCATAACAATTAGTATTATTATTTTTATTTATTATAATCAAGTTAACTAAAAGAATTAATTGTGACAAAAGATTAAGAGGGAATAACAATTTGACAAAGAAAATAACATTATGTTAAGTCTCAATCATGATCGATGATATAAGTTTTGTATTTGTATTTGGTAACCATGTAGTTACCATGCCGATATCGAAGTCCAATATGTCTAAATATACACGTACTTTCGGTTTTGTTTTGGGGATTTGATAACTAACGCCTTATTTGACCAATTAACCGGGGATCGACCGGTTGATTTATAAGTAAAGTGATTCGATAACTAACACCTTTATTTAACCATTTGTCACGGTTAATATATACATCTCATACCATCTCTACTTTGTCTTCATATTTCAGGTTGAAGGTTGAGTTGATCCGAGATACCATCTCGAAATAACACTCTATCTTGTGTCACTTAATTAATGAAAAACCTAATACAAATATAAGCTCTTCAATCGAAATAACACTCTATCCTTCCCATTTTCCAATCTTCTACAATCATCTTACTATTTGGAACTTGATCCGCAACTATAGGGATGTATGCAATGGCACCCCCCAAAAAAGCACCTTCAATCGTTGAACTCCACCCACAATGTGACCAAAATGGCCCTATTGAACTATGACACAACACTCTTAATTGGTCACACCAAGGTATAACCAACCCATTTTCATGTTCAAAACAAGACGTTTCCCCACGTGGAATCCACATGAAACATATAACGCTATCATGTACTCCCGCAATGATATCATTCAATTGATCAATTGAGAGTTGAGACCGAGAGAAAGCTCCCTTACGAAATAACCATTTGATATAGTCAGTGGAATATTGGTCATTTTGTACGTCTTTCAAATCAAAGTAAGGAATTGTGAGTCCAACTGCATATACGGCATATACGGGTCTGGAAAGGGTTTTTTTTGAATATATCGATAACACGTGCTTCATTTTCGTAAACAGATATGAAAAGAAGAAATTGAGCTTTAGTCGCCTTTGAGACGACTTGTAAGACTAGGCACAAGTAGTTAGTCTGTTCCATCGAAGCCTTTCGGAAGATCAACAACGCGAATAGGAGGGACACCATGTAAGTAATCTACTTTTCCTCAACTTTTTCACCTGTAGAGTTTGAAGTTAATTTCAAATTCAAGAATAGAACATAAAGAACGACAAAAACCAACGGGCCTTTTGCTAGTGGTACCAAATTTGAGACACCTACCCAAAAATTCAACGATGGACCTTTAAAAAAAACAAGCAAGAAGGGTACCTCCTAGATTATTTGAGGTAAATAAGCATTGCACACTTTGCCTCTAAAAATTCAAAATGTGCTTAAGTATTTAAAGAACTAATAGACTTAATTTTTTGTATGACGGGTCTAAAACAAGAGTTGAGTGTTTAAACAATTATCTAGCAAGTATCCCAATATTAGACAACCAAGGACGTGTTTGTTTGGGTTCATATAAGGGGTTTATATTTTATTGATATTTTGATTTATGTTTTATAAGTTCGGATTTTATATATTATATAATGGTTTATGGGTTTATTAAGGTTTGTCATGTCATAACAAACAATAATAAGCCCATAAATCGTTACATAAGCCTAAAAATTTAGGCTTATAAAATATAAGCCGAAATATCAATAAGCCATAAGTCCCTTATATAAGTCCAAACAAACACCACCTAGTATATGTGTATCCATGGGTAGCTGGAAACCCGGGCTATACCTAGGTCCATACTAGTAAAGGATGTCGGTTCAAGTCTAAAAAAAAAAGACAAATATATGTATGGGTATTGTCCTTAAAAAAAACGAGGAAACAAGGCTTTCTTTATAACCTAACTGAGAAATTATCTCCGTCTGGACTAGGAGATCACAATTATAACAAATCGAGAACACTGTTGCCGAACCAGTGGAAAAAGAAGCCACGAGAATGTTCATTCGATTTCCAATATTTAATACCCACATAAGGAAAGTATCAAATATGATAACATTTACTAGAACCTCAATCTGGTGGAGCAACTGCTCCACCGTATATTCCATTTCTATTTGTATAGCTTTAAAAAACTCGGAGAAATCAACCGCTCGGTTCATCTCTGACGGGACGACGTTGGGTTTGGTAGCGAACCAGATGTTAGTTGGTTTTGGTTCATATTGAATGAAACCAAGCCATTCTTCGGTGACTACGAAGGTTATAAGGAAGTCTGTTGGACGACGAATAGCAATGAGCTTGCAAAGGTTCATTATGGGTTAATATGGCCTCTACCCGGGTAGGGTATCGCTACCACCAGGTCCGTTTCAAGCTAATTTGGGGCCCGGATCTAAATAAAAAAATAGGGCACTAATAACATCTTTTTTGAATAAAAAAGGACTGCATCTCCGAAATTTTTTATTAATTGAAAAAGTTATTACAATTGAAGGTCGGTGACCATTTTATTTTCTAGGCATCATTTTATTAATTATTACTAAACAGGAGTGAGAGGTGGGAGTGGGAAAAAGTCAGACCTGAGACCTGCTATGAAGAAGCCGATCAGTGACAGACAACATGGAACAAGCCAACAACCTCTATTTTTCAGCAAGACAACAACTCTCACTTGATCTTGGATCAAAAACAGAAAAACTCTTCTACTTTTGTGGTGAATCTGCAAATCTAGAATCAATTACAGAAATCGATTGCTTGGTGGCTTGAATGGTGCCTTGGTATCGAGTAATGCTTATGGCGTGTTAATGGTATCGAGCCGAGCAGAGGGAGTCAGGGAGAGTGAAATCAAATTTCAGAATCGAGCATGAGGGGAATAGATTCAGAATCGAAAATAAGAATTAAATCAGAATTCACTGGCCATTTGAGATGATTATGAGTAATTATTGCTAATTGATGTGATTTTCGTTTGGGCGTTTGGCATGCCCGATGAGGCGATGATGCAGTTGGCAACCTCCGAATTTAATGCCTAGAACTAAAACAATCCGATCGGTTCTATGCTTCAATTTCTTTTTGGCGTTTTCTTTTACCAATTTTTTTTACGCCTTTTTTATGCCAAATTTTCCTTTGACATTTTCTTTTACCAAATCTGTTTTGGGTCATTTCCTTATATCAAAAAAAATAAATTTGGGCCTCAAAACTAACTAAATATAGAAGCTATATAAAGGAGACATACAAATTTGGGGGCCATACGAATTTGGGGGCCCGGAGCGGTCGACCACCTCGCACATATCCACGCTACGGCCCTGGCTACCACATGACACCCGATGAGATTCGCCATTACAATAAGACTTTTAAAGAAGTTGAATGAAGCTGAAATTTGAGTTTGGGAGATTTTGGGTCACGTATTATGACTTCTATTACTGGAGTTAGGTGATTAATGGAATTATTAGTAGCTTATATAATTTAAAACTGATTAGATTGTGACACTGTTATAACATATCCTTAATTAGATATATAAGTCTAAACATCTTATCAGTGTAATAGTGTACGTTGCGGCTGATGAATCGGGCTTGATCAAAAAGGATATACAATGTTTCATATATAACTAGTAGGGACTCGTGCTTCGCACGAGTTGGGGGTTTAATCTTCCAGCGTGCACTTTAACCATTAAACAATATATGTAAATTGACATTCGCAAGCCAAAAAAAAAGGCATCGTTTTCGTGAGATTTTTTGATTCGCAAACTATAATTTTTATTTCATACTAATCTTTAAAAAAAAAAAAAAAAAAAAAAAAAAAAAAAAAAATGAAAGCCCAACACCCAACACCTAAGCAAGCCCAACAAAGTAGTTAAAAAAAAACAAAAAAAAGGAGCTAGTGGGATTCGAACCGCGGCCTCCACAACAACCAACTCTTTTGTAATAAAAACAATAACAATTGTATTTAATCACAAAAATTTCATAATAATAATATAAAGTGCACAATTTCATATGCAAAGACAGAAATTAAATAGAGGATATAATATTTAGGGATAGTTGATAAAGATAATGATTTTCAAAAGCATTACTAATTATTTGAAAAAGAAAAATGATTGTAGTTTGGTATGTGTTACTTTCATCAACAAAGATACATACATCAATTTGACAAAAGATCAACTAACGGGCGAATGGACGACTTAAAGCAAAGACGTATAGTCTTTCATTGAGTGTTACGGTCGAGTCCGTTGAGATTAAGCAAGCGGTGAAGATGATACGATCAGCTTACAATATGGTGGAGCAATAGTATCTAGCCGGAAAAAAAAAAACTATTTCGACATCAGAGTGCATGAAATGTTTTTAAGAAATAACAAAGTTTCCCGATCTGGTGGTTTCATTACTCGAAAGAAAAAACGAGTAACGATACATCGATATACCTTGGTGAAGATATGGATAACTTTGAGCTTTTTCGCCATGATCCAACTTTAAGATCACAAGTAAAGCAACGAGCATAGGGAGAATATTTTTAAGTTTTCAAACTTTAAAAGTAAATTATGTAATATAAGAGCAATGATAGATAATCTAGTGAATATGATATTTCACTATACTACATTTATCTTATATTGACTGTTTTTGTTAACCAAAACGTTTTGAGGGAGTACTAGAAAGTGAAAATACAAGAAATAGGGTGGCACCGTCAGTGGTTTCCGGTCAGAAATCCATCGATTAAAATCAATGGAAAGAACACACTGTCACACCCCGCATAAATGGCGGAACCGAGGTGTGCAGTGTATACGGTATCAGAGATTCAAAGGTTACATCAAACATAGTAATCCATACATAATCAACATAGATAAAAGAGTTTGAAGTAAAATACGTTATTACAATCATCCGAATAATATCAAAATATGGCTACAGAGTTTGGGATACTAAGGAATTCAATAAAGCAAAATAAACTTCATGCAAAAGATCCACGTAGCCATCAAAGCATAGCATCAAATAAAGTAACCTCAAATCCCTGAAAAGCGTTAAAATACGACGTCAACATAAAGTTGGTGAATTATTCGCAATAGTAAATAAAAACATAATAGGATAAGAGTTTCAATACGTTTTGACCCAAAAGTGTTATGATTTGAAGATAAGTCTTTTGAAAATGATGTTTCAAAATATACGTGAGGTTTACAAAACCTTTTGATAAAATACTCATACTTATACCATAAAATACCATAATCATTTCATAAAAATACCATAGTCATACCATAAAATAAATACCATACTGGATAGAATATCATAGCCTTCGGTAAATACGATACACCTGAACCTCAACAATACTGGCAACTAACCCCACCTAGTGCATTACGCTAGGTTGTCCTCGATAATCAATAATACGGTCATAACATTGCTAACACGGACAGGGCGCATCCATCATCCAATAGTGTTAACAATGAGGGCTTGTTAGACCCATATAGCGCTATATATACAACCGACGGCCAAAAGCTAACAGGTGTGTATACGGGGCCTCGTTCTGCCACAAAGGCGGAACAAGTTGGGTAATGCTAACCTCAAGGCATCCATATCCAAAATACATACCATAATACATACCATAATACATAATAATATACCATAAAATACATTTGTTAACGCTAATCATGCCCAAAATGTAAAAGTGGTAAAAAGGGCAGCGAAATAACTCACTGATAGCAAAGCGATCCAAATCACAATATGTCGGGAAATACTATAATACCGTCAAGCTCCCACGTCTAAGTGCCCTAAACATCACGTAAATAAACATGTCTAAGTATCTCTAAGTCTAGTAGGGTTATGCCTTAATGATTAACGTTTTATACGGGTTTAATATGACCAAAAGGAATATCGATATAACAGAATACAAACGTTTCGGATAGTCAACAAACTAGATACGTGATCCTCATACTTACGTGCACTACAAGTCACGTAAGTATCAAGTTACGTGTTATACAAGAGTTACGGGTCAAGAGGTGTTAAATACGCGATTAGTTACTTGCTTATGAAGGAATTACGTGATAAAGGACCATAATTACGTGATAAACAAGAAGAATTACGTGCAAGAGGCTTATTACGTGCATAAGGGGACTATTACGTGACTTATAAGTCACGTAATTCATAATTACGTGAGGGAGATGCACAATTACGTGCGTAACAAGCAATTTCGTGACCATAGGTGTTTGTTACGTGCGAAATAGATCAGTTACGTGCATGTAACTCAGTTACGTGCATGTAACTCAGTTACGTGCATGTAACTCAGTTACGTGCATGTAACTCAGTTACGTGCATGTAACTGGGTTTTTACGAAAAATAGCATTCGGGATTCGATTTCTGAGTGTTTTAGGCATCTAAATGATCCCATATTGGAACCCTATGTCCAGAATACGATTAGGAACAATAATCTTAAATAAAATCCAAGTTTTGACGGTGAAAAGTGGTATTTTCGGTATTGAATCAAAATAACAAAGTTTAAAACTAAAACCGAGAAATACTTACCCGATCGTAACGAAATTCGGAGGATAGATAGAGATGATGATGGTGAACAATAATCTGGTCTCGGATTGGAAATTCAACGGTCGGATCGCCGGAAAATGTAGAGAGAAGGAGGAGGGTTTTTGTGTGTGTGTTGTGTGTGTTTTTAGAGAGAGAGAGTGAGTAGGTGAAATGAGGGGATAAGGACAAAAATTCTGGTATATATAATAAGACAAGAAAGTTGGTAGATCCATTTAGGACCAATTTTGTAATAAGAATTTGGGAAGGACTAAAATTGTAATAGAATTTCTCCCATAGGACTAGTTTTGTAATAAATTTACGAAAGGACTAAAAATGAAATACTTTTTAAACGTTAATTTTAATCGTATAATTAAGGCATAATTCCCCTAAACTTATCAAAAGAGCATACTAGACTTATACTAAAGGCACTTAAGACTATACGTTCCCGACATAAAGATTCGAATCACATAATATATACCCGATAAACATAAATACGCATAAAATACAAATACGATACCCAATAAAATACGAGAAATACGAATACGATACTCATAAAATACGAATACGATAAAACATAAAAGGAATACGATAGGGTCAAAACACGAACATAAATAAATAAAACGAATACGCGACGATAGAAATATACTTAGAAATTCGCGAATGTCACACACACTACAATTACATTCCACCTCATTACCTAATCGTAGATCACCGGAACGCCGTACATCACCACCACCACCACATATGATCGCTACTTACCGTAAAGCATCATCTTGTAGAAACTGATATATCACTTAAATATGAGCTCTCCGTCGCAAAAACGGACCTCCGCCACCTCTCCGTCGTCGTCGGAGAAATTCAGGCGGTGCGTGAGGCACACGCTTGTGAGGTTTACAATCGGACGGTGGAAATGGAAGACGAGGTAAAACTGATCTATGAATCGAGTGTTGAGTATTAGAGTATATATGTTATAAATATCTTAGCCTAGTGTGCAGCCCAATGGACTCACGAGCTCTATGGTCCCTAGGATCCTTAGTCTATGTATATGCGTTTCATTATGTATTATAAGTCATCAAATAATAAACTAATATACCAATCTTTATGGTATGAGAGCCTTGTGCTCTACCTTCTCTATCTTTTCTTTCAATTTTCTAATATCCCAACTCTCTCCAAAATCGAATTCCAATTCTCCAAAGCAATATTAAGCAACACCGTTACAGTCGTTAGAAGAGGAAAAAAGTTCCACGTAAAGCCTGCAAATTCCAAGCAATAAAACCACCAAACGCGCCGCCACTTCGACAACCAAATATTCAAAAATGAATTCACAGATCTGCAATTGTTACGTATCATGCTCACTTTCACCTCCCACCGCCAGATAATCATAATCACCATCGAAATCCGAGCAAAACTGGAAATTTTGGTTGCCAAAAAACATCTCACGCGCAATCAACCTCCAGTCGAGTCGAGTCGTTTTTCCTAGTCGGCTTGATTTGAGGCGTCTACCTCCAGCCGATCCGCGCCGACCCTTCAGCTTCTAGTGCTGACGTCACATGTTTGATTGTTGACGTCACATGTTTGATTGTTGACGTCACATGTTTGATTGTTGACGTCACCTGTTTGACCGTTGACTGTTGACGTCACCTGTTGACTACTAACGTCATCCTTTCAATTTTTGAAGAAAAAAAATGGTACTTCGCGATCGTTGATGGTTCATGGATACTGGAGCGACATCACATCTCTCCTCACAGATCGGTAACATACAATCCATTTTTAGTTCTAGCCCTAATCAATCTGTAATTATCGGTGATGGATCGTTAATACCCGTAAATCAAATGGGTTATAGTAAATTACTTAGCCCTTAACGCCCCTTACACCTTAAAAACGTTCTCGTTACACCAAACATAATCAAAAACCTAATTTTCGTACGTAAATTTACAATCGACAACAAATTTGCTATTGAATTTGATCTGAAAGGGGTGTCAAAACTATTGCTCTCCTAAATATTCACGCGACATATCGTATATAATCGTGAGCATACTATAGGCTTGTTCAATCCGCTTCATCGCAACTATAAGAAAAATGTTGTTTTTACACTTTTTTCTTTTCACGTTTATAAAAAGTGTGTAGTTTTTTGTTCATTTGTTCACGCTTTTAAGTGTGTACAAAATTATTATATTTAGAAATGTGAAGAAATATGAAAAACCTCTAAAATCTACAAACTTTTAGTTGTTTAAAAAAATGTGCACTTATAAGCCTATATAAATGTACAACTTTTCCACTAAAAAATATAGAGGAAAATTTGTGACACCTAATTTCTTCATACACCTAGAGTGAGAAGAAATATTGTGTGACAAATTTGTCTCTACATTTTTAAATATGAATTTTTTTATGTTTGTACACATTTAAACGTGTGAACTTATTTTTTCAAACGGTCTGAAATTGAAGATAACAAAATGAAAGGCCTCAATGATTCAAATATTCAAATTTATAAAAGCTAGCTTTCGCCACACACTTAATGAGATTGAAGATATTCTAAAGAAATAGATATAAAAGAAAATGTATTATTAGAGACGTAAACAACTTTTAATTTTATAAAAGACACTTACAAGTTACAACATCAAACTTCAGATTAGACATCCTTCTTAATTAAAAACCAAAATATTTAATTAGTAGAATTCTAAAAAGAGTGCCATGAAAAATGCACTTGAAAGTCAACCCAATAACATTCCGAAGTTGTTGTTTCATCAAAATAATTTCCACTTGGTTTTATCCTTAGATTAATATATACACACACAAGATGTCACAAGCTTGTATAAATAGCAAGCCCATGAACTTCACTTAAACATATCCCAACCATTTTCAAGAAATATTGAAGTAATAATCAATGGCTTCAAGTTCAAAAAATGTCACAATCTTTGTCATATGTATAGCATTGCTATGCACCAAAGCCTTGTCACAATGTGAAGATGAAACCAACAACCCATGTAACAACAAATCGAAGGCTTTATCTTTAAAAATCATTGGTATTGCGGTGATCCTTGTCACAAGTCTAATTGGTGTGTCTCTACCGCTTATCACTCGTTCGATCCCTGCCCTTAATCCAGAGCGTAGCCTTTTTGTCATCGTTAAAGCTTTTGCTTCGGGCATCATATTGGCTACTGCATTCATGCACGTGTTGCCAGACTCTTTTGACATGTTGAGCTCTAGTTGTTTGGCTGACAACCCATGGCATAAGTTTCCATTTACGGGGTTTGTTGCTATGTTATCGGCTATTTTCACACTCATGGTTGACTCAATGGCTACAAGCATGTCTACCAAGAAGAACAACGCGATATCAGCTGAAGGTGATGAGGTTGTTGGCGGGGACCAGGAGATGGCGGGTGCGAGTAATGGTGGAGCACATTTCCATGGACACCATCATGTCCAAAAGGGAGCAGTAGGACCACAACTTCTTCGTTATCGCGTCGTAGCTATGGTTAGTTTCAAATTCACATGCATAGTTTACATTAGAAACCACTTTTCTACACATCAATATGTGATATTTAAAACGAGTAGCAAAGACATTTTTTAAAAGTTACATATTTAAGCCTATTACTTCTTGGCAAGGTTATAGATAACGTAAGGCGTGGCGTGGCGGCATGAGCAAGCCTCAAGCTTTGCAAGAAATGGCGAGACATGGCGTTTTTCAAGGCGTGAAAAAGCGGCAAAAAATTAATATATTTTATAATTTTATATATACTTTTATATATATTTTTACTATTATTAAGTTATATCAACACCAATAAATTATAAAAAGTTAATAATTTCATATATCAATATACAACTAATGTAAAATATAGTAACCAAGCTTTAGAAAGAAGTTATCCATCATTTCGTGTCGGCTACTCCAAGCCTTGAGAAACGGCGAGACATGGCGGCGCCATGGCGGCTACTCCAAGCCTTGAGAAATGGCGAGACATGGCGGTTTCATGGCGGGTTATTTAGAACACTGCTTCTTGGTACCTCCAACCATCCGTTCAACATGTTTCACCACATAAATTGTTTTACTTTTATGTATTCACAAAAGCCAATAGTTTATAAAATTAAAACAAGGTTTAAATTTGATTTTCAGGTGCTCGAACTTGGAATAATTGTTCACTCAATAGTTATCGGACTTGGAGTTGGAGCATCAAATGATGTATGCACTATTAAGCCATTGGTAGCAGCTCTTTGTTTCCATCAGATGTTTGAAGGAATGGGTCTTGGTGGTTGCATTCTTCAGGCTGAGTACAAAACCATGAAGAAAGCAATAATGGTCCTTTTCTTCTCGATAACAACTCCCTTTGGGATAGCTCTAGGGATCGCGTTGTCAAAGACATACAAAGAGAATAGCCCAAGTGCGTTGATCACAGTAGGATTACTCAATGCTTCATCAGCCGGACTTCTTATCTACATGGCGTTGGTTGATCTTCTTGCAGCTGATTTCATGGGTCCGAAACTTCAAGGAAGCATTAAGCTACAAATTAAATCTTATTTAGCAGTCTTGCTTGGCGCGGGTGGGATGTCTCTGATGGCAAAATGGGCTTAAAAGTTCGTCTATCATTGATTCAAGATACATAAAATCATGTTGTTTTTAATCAAATATAATTGGTTTAAAATTTTCTGTAATGAAGTTTCTTGTACTATCCCTTTCGAATCTATCAAAAGTTTGCATTTTTCTATATAATGGGTGTTTGACTAAATTATCAACTTATAGCCATAATAATATATAATTTGTCACAAAGACATTGTATGTGTTAAATACTTAAATTAATTACTTCTAATTATTTGATTACTAGCTTATTCCCCGTGTGTTACACGGGGTTAAATAAGAATTTGATCAATATTAGTTATCTATGTAGATGTATATATGTAGAGTTGTTTATGAATTGGGTTTTTATTAATCTCACTTTAAACATTGTTTCGGAATATTAATAAAAAGCTACTACTCGGTATAAAACATATCTTTTAAGTGTTAAGCATATTAGAATTGTTTATGGACGTGTACCATTATCCAAGTATATTATGAAATAATGTAATTTAAAATAATCTTATTAAATTAAAAAAAAAATTAAAAAAGTCTTAATAAAATAAACAGGTAAAAAGGTGGTCATATAAACAAAAATTGATGGTAACTTGGTGTACAAAAATTGATGATCAACTTATACAAAACCAACTTCTTCATCCTTTATTACTAAAAATTTTACCCATTTTCAAAATTTATGGCAATAATTTCCTCAAATCTGATACAGTCAAACTTTCAGAACAAGTATAAAATTTATAATAAATAAGCTAAAATTAATATATTATTAATAACAAAAGAAAAACAAAATTGCAAATGAACCATGGGACTATTAGAATCTGTGTACCCCTCATATACATGTGTATTGTTTGAGCATCGGTTTTAGTTTTGACCTCTTTATTCCTCACAATTGCAGCTTGTTGTTGATCAATGGAGTTGATGCACAATGTCTGTCCAGGCTGAGAAAACATAAAAATGATAATTTCGTTATTGGTTCTAATCACTCTTTTACAGTTAATAATGATTGATTTTAATCAAAAGCTAAAGAAATTGGTGAAATTAAAATTACAAACCTTGCTGACCGATCTTTAGACGATATGTGAAGAAGATCCAGAAACCATCGGACACCAAAACAAAATCCATGTAAAATCTTCATTCATTTAATCTGAGATAAAATCAAAACAAAAACATCATTAAATATTTTGCTAAATTTTGATATCAAGCTTCATGAACTTAAAATCACAAAATATGGGGAAACATGAAGAAAATGGAGAGGTTTAGCACGTAATTCGAAAGAAATATTAAATATCTTTAAATCCATTGGCAGGAAAATAGGTGGTGTAATCTCCAATACATATCTTCCAAAGTACGTTTTATTTGTCCAAGACACAATTTAAATTCGAATGATTTAAAAAAAAAAAAAAAATTCAAACTAAATTTAAATATTTAAAAACATAATAAAATGACACATAAGATTGTGACATCATTGTTTAAAAATCTATCATATGTGGACAGTCTAAACGATCGCCACGTCAGCTTGATGACATCAACCCAAACTCCCATTTATTAGATAAAAAGATTAAAACTTCATAGCCAAACATACACATAGTTAACATCCCTTACAACTCGGTTTTACCAACTATCTTACTTGGTTATTCCAAACGAATATTCACTTTCAAAGTATAAATCTAAACAACCAAAATCATTAATGATGAGTTGTATCTAATAGACAAGCATTTGTTACTTTATTGATTAAGAAAAAGTTATGGACCCTCAATGTATATGGCTATAGCTAGTAGCTGATAGTTGGAGACGAAAGTTTAGAATTATATTCAGAGCTGCTGAAAGTTTGAGGTTTTATTATTTATAAATGTGTTTGAAAAGTAACTTAAAGCAGAGGATAAAAATGTAAAATGTCTAAAAGATAGATAATAGAGTTAATTACATAATTGGTTCATGTACTTGTATCAATTTAGCGGGTTCAGTCCCTGGGTCACAAATCTTTTGGATTCAGTCCCTTCAAGGCATGTTCGGCTACAAAGATGGTCCCTCCTACTAACTGGCGCTATCTTGAGCTGTTAAATGAGACCATGTGCCCCTCACGTGAGGGGTATTATGGTCATTTTGATTTATGAGGGACCATATATTTATTATTAAATTATATACTTTGTATGTAAAAGAACATCTTTACACATTACAAAAAGCATACAACGAAAAGTCAAACATTTTAACTTTATTCTTTGTAAACCACATGCTTTGATACACTCACCATCTTCAAAATCCCAACTTCCACCATCATATCCTAACCGTCACACCACCACCATAAACCACATACATCCACCGTCTCTCCACCATTTCTCAAACACAATTTCCCTTGCAAATCGGTTTAAACAAATATCACAATTACCATTGTCACCGCCAAATCGATTTTTTCCGATTAGGTTTTTCGTCAATCATCACCAACCATGAAGTTAAATATTCCTGATAAACTCACGAGTTTGGATTCGATGGAATGAATAGATTTAGATCATTAACAATGATTATGATTTGTTTGCTCTAACAAGCAATTTTCAGATCTAAATCACATAAGATATAGCACGACCCATAATCTGTGATTATATAGTCTGGTTTCAAAAACGATTTTAAATTGGATTTTCGTTGGGTTCATGTATCTTTCTTTTTCAATTTCAATAGATATATTGATTTACAAAGTATTATGTATATTCTGAAGAATTTGATGGTTTTAGGGTTTGATTTTTGATTTAAAAAAGGAGGGCAGAGTTGTGTAAAGTAAAAAAGAAAGGAAAATGACCATAATACCCTTCACGTAAGGGGCACGTGGTCTTATTTAACGACTAAAAGTAACGGAAGTTAGTAAGAGGGACCATCTTTGTATCCAAACATGCCTTAGAGGGACTGAACCCGAAGGATTTGCGACCCAGGAACTGAACCCGCTAAAGATAATAATATAATAAAACAAATTTTATGAGGGATATTTATGTAATTTATTATAATATTAGTTTTGTATATGAACTATTATTTTCTTTTCTTTTTTTGGCGTAGATAATTAAAGTTTTGTATTTTGTCCCAATTTAAAATTTTGGTAACCGTGTAGTTACCATACCGATATCGAAGTCCAATATGTCAAAATATACACGTACTTTTGGGGATTCGATAACTGCCCCGCATTTTTTTTTTGAAGGGGCCAAAGAAATGTCTCCACCTGCTGTCAACAGTCTTTCGTCGGGGATCCACCGGTTGATTTGTAAGTAAAGTGATTTGATAACTAACACCTTATTTAACCATTTGTCACGGTTAATATATACATCTCATACCATCTCTACTATGTCTTCATATTTCAGGTTGAAGGTTGAGTTGATCCCATATACCATCTTGAAATAACACTCTATCTTGTTTCACGTAATTAACGAAAAACCTAATACAAATATAAGCTTTACACTTGGTGACTTCATAAGTTTTAAATCATTATATCATACAATTTATGAATCAGTTGTAGTTGTTGTTACTCTTTAGAATGTCACGAATAAATGACTCAATATCTATTTGCACCGATCCTCCTTTCTTGGTTGCTTGTTCACAAAGCTTCTTAACTTCTCCCGACATTTTCCTCATTTCCTTTCCTTCTTCATTTTTCGGATCCATGAAACTTTTTATGAGTTTCCCAATATATTTTCGTATGACCATATTACCATCTTCAGTCTTCACCCTCCTTCCCATTTTCCAATCTTCTACTATCATCTTACTACTATCATCTTACTATTTGGAACTTGATATGCAACTATAGGAAATGTAAGCATAAGCACCCCCGAAAAAGCACCTTCAATCATTGAACTTCACCCACAATGTGACCAAAATGCCCCTATTGAACTATGGCACAACACTATTAATGGTCACACCAAGGTATAAGCAACCTAATTTCATGTTCAAAACAAGACGTTTCCCCACGTGCAATCCACATAAAATGTATCCGCTATCATGTACTCCCGCAATGATTTTATTCAATTGATCAGTTGAGACCGAGATAAAGCTCCCTTGCGAAACGTATAACACTGAAGCCTCAGGTTGACGATCTAACCATTTGATGTAGTCAGGTTGACGGTCTAACCATTTACGAAATGTATAAAACCTTCGTTGTTTGCACAAAACCTTTATATTTAGTTTTATAAAACAACCTTAAACCAAAATGGTGTATTACAAGTCGTAGCGGAAGCTTCGTTCAAGTTAGTAGCTTGTATACCACCGCATCTAAACATTAACAAGCTACTTGGTCCCTCCTCCAATCTACATCATCCCCTTTCCTTTATCACTAGGTTCGGTATCCTTTGCACCTATGGACACCAACAACGACTACATTAGCATAAAGCTAGTGAATACACAATAACCACACCTGCATCTATATACAGTCTCCAACAACACCTATCATAACATTCAACCTTGCATATACATCATGCATAACAACTTATGTCATTTGGCGTTTACATCATGCCATGGGTTTTAACACATACAACTTTTGACATATACATCATGTCTAACAACTTATATAATTGACATTTACATCATGTTTAACAACTTATAATATTGGCATTTACATCATGTCTGACACCTTATATAATTGGCTTTTACATCATGCCTAACACTTTATACAATTGACATTTTCATCATGTGTAACAACTTGTACCATTGGCATTTACATCATTCCTAGTAACTTATTTGTCATTTACATCATGCCTAACATCAACGTCATCATATTTCCATCATACATCGATAACAACAAATACAACCCCATATATTCATCAACAACCTTTAATCAACCTTTAAATGACACATCATATAATATGTGTGCATCAACATAATATATAAATGTGATACAACCACACTAATTTCCATATGTATATAGAATGTGTACTCACCCTTGAAGTCCACTTAATATCTCTATATTATCACCTTCAATGCTTAGTTTCACCTATAAGCAAATTCCACTAAAACTTCTTACAAAAGTTTACACAAAAACATCAAGTATTGGACAACCGGTACAAAACGTTCCTCCAACAAATTAATAATCCGATTCAGACTTAAAGGGCATAACCGCGAGAAAATAGACTCTTTGCCCTTTCCAACGATTCCAAGCTCATTCCTAACGGAGCTACGGTTGATTTTATATGAATTTTACAAAACAACCATTTGTTGTTGGATTTTCTTCAATCAACACCATATTTTCAACTTAATCAACCCATTAAACCACCCAAACACTATCGCAAATCTACACCTATTATATATGACATTTACAACTTGTTCATATAATTAAAATAACAACTCTAATATTTGCTACCATTAACACATGATACAAGTATCCCTTTTAAACAATAGTAACACCCACCATTATACACAAACACATAAACTCTAATTTCATCAAAATAGGAACTAGAAACACAAACATTTAATCCCTTTCAATTCAGTCCTTACTTAGAAATGCCAACACATCACTAACATTCTCTTAAAGTGACAACACATCACTAGAACTCTTGTTAAAGTGTCAACACATTTCTTCATCTCTTAAGTTTACTAACTTACACCTTTAGTCTATCAACTTGTAATACATCTTATTTTCATCCATCAAGTTTAGGTAAATTAATATTTGAAAACTAAACTTTAATCACCTTAATTAGTATATATCACCTACTAATTAACATATTTAATAACACCTAACCATAATCAACAAGTGTTATTAAATAACTAAAATCATGTTAATACTTACGAACTGATATTCTAGATATGGGATGTTACAAATGCCAAAGCTGAATATAGCGGCGGCGTCAATGTCGTAGCTGAGACTAGTTGGCTACGCAATTTTCTTCTTGAGGTTCACTGCCCGCACAATCGGGCACCATTTTTTACTATGACAATATTAGTGCGGTCTACCTTTCCACGAACCTAGTCCAACATCCGCGAACCGAACCAAACATATGGAGATTGACATCCATTTTGTTCTGGAAAAGGTTTCTATGGGTCACGTTCGAGTTCTTCACGTACCATAGTTCTGAGTATGCATATATCTTCACCAAATGGCTTCCTTCAGTACTTTTTCATGATTTTCGATTCAGTTTGAGTGTTCATTCCTCTCCCGCTCAAACTGTGTGCGCATATTGAAGTATATATGTTATGTATATTAGCCCATCGTGCAGCCCAATGGACTCACGGGGTCTAGGGGTTACTAGGGTTCTTAGTCTATTTATATGTGTTTCATTATGTATTGTAATCCATAAAATAATAAACCAATATACCAATCTTTATTGAGTTTGCTAAATGTTGGGTGAGTTGAAGGAATTAAGATGTGAGAAGGAAGAACTTGAGGAGAAATTGAAGTGCTTGGTGAAGTTATGGAAATGTCGTTGGAAACGCCGGGAGTTCGGTTACTGAGATGAGATTGAGAAAATGAAGAAAGAAATCGAAAGAGGAAGGTATGACTTATAAATCCTAATTATAAGGATATTCGATATATGTTCGTTTTAATCTTGTGAAGTTAATAACTCGTCGCGTTTAATATACCTATGTGGCTATGTGTGATAGTTTTAGTCGTATCAAGTAAACGATATGGTTTGTGTATTCTGATTTTATTAATATGCGGTTTTGAAATCACTAAAATCTGCTAGTAATGTATATGATGAGATTAGCGGTTTCTTATCAGTTAAGCATTTTCTTGATATGAGGTGCGACTTGATACATATATGACACTCAACGGGTGCTATGTTAAAATAGGAAATAGTTTAAATGTCGTCATCTTAATGCTGTATCAGCCAAAAAAAGTTGTCTTTGCGTTAATTAAGAGAAATTTTAGCCGATCGAATGAACATATACATCATTAGTTGACTGTAAAGTTACAGCACACTAGAATCATAAATTATTAAAATGTTTTTAATATAGTCAATTTTTGTGATGGCTGCTAATGATGCTGTATACAGGGGACTAATTTCGTGTTTACTGTCTCTTTCTGTTTCAGGTAGAAGGATAGGTTATGGTCCGTAGTTCACACTACTAACAATATCGTAATACACATGAATAGAATCGTTCTACATTCATATTTCTTGGTTTCAATTTTTTTGAGAACAAGGAAATGAAGTATAGTTTTGCCTTTTGGAATTATGTTTAGCAACACATGTTACTGATGATCAAACATGTAATTACTAGTGGGAATTTATCGTATCTAATCGAAAATCCAAACTGTTTGACTTACTTTGTAGTTCAGTTGGTTTGATTCAGATTTTCAATCGATGATACGAGGTTCACAACACTTTTTTGTCGAATGTTTGTTAATATTTTTGTTTCGCCATATTATTTGCTTATATTTAACTCAAATATTTCTCATGTGAACCACTGTGACGTCTACTTATACCAATTGTAATTTTTGTCTCGGAGAGGGTCTTCGGTCTTGGCAAAGGAAAACGTGTAGAATTCTACCCTAGGTCAATGGTTCTTGGTTCATAAAGCCGCACCAATTCTCCACTTTCAAGTTCAATTGAATGAAGACTTCAAATAGCGGATTTCACGAGTTGTCATGTGGTAAATCAACCCCAGGAAGAAGGGTCAGACATTATCAACCAAAGCCGACCAAACATGTGGTTCGCTACCATCCACAATGTTATCCCATCTGAGGTCAACAGAGGTGCTGAAATATAGAGATCAACTAACATCCGGTTCGCACTTTCTTCTCAAGTGATTAAAATACCCTCTTTTCCCAATCTTCCAAACATCCACTATCCTCTTACTATGGATCAGGAAAGCGAAAAGGTAACAATAGATTCATGAACCACGTAGGATCTTCTCAAATAGAGATCAAATTGTTTGAACTTAAAAACAATATCATACAACGTCTATATTACCTAATGCTCATTTATACTTTTGGTAGCGTGTTGTAATAGCGGAAGTCTTTGCTTGCTCCACTGTAGTGTTTTATTCTAACAAAATATGTATTCGAGAGCTAACTTAAGAAAAATGTTTACAGCAAGTGCAGCAAATGTTGCAACCAGTGTGATAACTTCATTGTAATTAAGTTGCCAAAATTGCCTTTTCGTTAAACCCCGTGTTCTACTTTAATCATACAAAATGCATTTTGTTACAATTTAAAAGTTCTAGACGCTCAAACATAAAGTCATAAGCTTATGTTAGTCCTGTCAATTAACCCTCGTCTCAACAATCATCTTGCTCCTCCCTCCCTGCTTCATGACAGAAAGAAAAAGAAGAAACGGAAAAAAAAATATGAAATGTGCATTAGCAACAAATCTTTGTATTTCAGCCTCACTTCTTGCAGGGTCAAAAGTCAATACGCAAATAATCGGACAATAAAAAGCATAAGAAAGATCGTCATCCTCAACCAGAAACATGAGGTCCCCAAGCACTAATCTTAATACGTTGAGTTGTGAAAACCAACCAAAAAAGGTACTTCGTCATCAATACAGAATCTATCAATCTCTAGGAACTTGCCACGATACTAAATGTTGCAATGTGTGAACGGAAACAAAATCCCAAATACAAAACATTTTACAACGAAAGCAGGTGAAACAGATCCAGAGGATTTAGTTTTTTTATAAAATTTACTATTTAGCTTTAACTACCGTCTAGCAGGCAAATGTATGAGGCCATTGGTTATTCAAAAGTTACACTCACCTGAAAATCTCAACCTACCTTATAGAAGCATTTGAAGTACATATTTCGTCCACTTTGGCACTGGCCTCTATAAAAACATTTAACACAATTCAGATTAATCTCGACTCGACACGTCTTCAAAGATACGAACAAAAAAAGAGAAAAGGGGCAAGTGGATTATAACCTACCTCTTAATCTTCTGCAATCGACTACAATAAAGGCAGACTAATCTCTTTTTGTTCACAGTTTAACTAATTAATATTGATCGGATGAACATCAGTATGGGCGAGAGCGGTTTCCACCGTGATAATTCCTATCTGGTCCACCGTCTCTGTTGTTGTCTCTGCGTCTATCACCACCACCACCGTAGCCGCCACCACCATAGCCACCGCTTCTTCCACCACCACCACCGCTGTTTGCACAAACAAGCAAAGTTAGTACAGAAGTCAAAGAGAAAACGAGCCAACAAGATATAGCCCACATGATGGGAGGATTGGGTTACAGGTCAAAACAATTTAATAATAATCTATATTTTAGAAGAAACTAATAGATGAGCTTTTACATTATAAATACAGTCTAGAGAACTTTCGACCCATATGACAGTATGACCCGCTTAGATAAGATTGATAAAAAAATCTGAGAGAAAAGGCTTCCAAGACAAAAAACTGGCATTTGATTTATTCTCCACTTCAATCAAGGGGGAAAAAAAACTTCTAAGGATCTACAATCAATTAAAATACTCTCGTTCCCCCAACCTCTTAAAAGTGATTAAACACAACAACTACAAAGCCCAAGGTCATATTTCTGACCAAATTTATTGTTTGTTCTAGAGGTCTACATTCTGTTGAGTGTTGACAATCAAAAGATCCTATTAACTACTCCACATCATTAAAATAAGCAACTCGAGAACATGGTACACGTTCCGTAAGTCTAAGACATATGCATGAATATTTTGATAAAACGTTTATTCGGAAAAATTAAAAATTATTATAAAGCAACAAAAAATATTTATTTCATATGGATTAAGTAACTTGTAACTGCATACGAAAAGGATTTGAAGTTATAGAAGGTTATTTAAAAAAATATAAAAAGAAAAATAAGCACATAGTGAGTTAATCGACATACCCTTGTGCCGGAGGAGCCCTTGGAGCAGATTTTTCAGCCATTCCAACACTAATTTTGTAACCTCTCAGGTCATAATCTGATAAAACGAAAAATAATCAGATATACACACAGATGAAACAGTACAATCCATAAGAAAGTTAAGAAGAAAAAAAGGAGTACTGTTGTAAAATCCGCCAGCAGCATGTGCCGCAGAAGGATCCTCATAGACCAGAGCACCATCTCCTTTGCTTTTTCCTTGTTCATCAGTGTAAAGCTTAATGTTGTAGGGCCACTGGTCCTTATAACCTCTCTTCTGCTTGATTCTCCCAACCTACAAACACCATATACAATTTACATTCATCAAGTTATGAACGGAAAAAACGTATCATCATAGAGGTGGCGGGTTGAATAAAGGTTCGTGTAAATAACATGTATTTTTTTTTATTATTCTAAAATTCTTCTAATATTTAAACAATGATTGTGTTAATAATGAGAACAATAATCTAACTCTTCGAAATAAAAGTCGTGAGGTTGTATATAGAATAGACTTTGAACAATAATCTCTTTTTAGAACCATAATTGGAACGGATCATTAACGAACCAATTACTAGTAAACGGGTTAAAATTGTAAAAAACTAATCTTAAGAAATAAGTTCATAATATAACAGAAATGAAAACTGCACTTACTTGTCCAATGCCTCCAAATAGCTCTTGCAACTCATTGGTAGTGACATCTGGCGGCAAATTTGAGATGTAGATTCGTGCATTGTCGCATGAATCACCACAAGTTTCATCACATTGCTTGACTTTCGCAGGTGCTTCAACAGGAGCACCACTATCATAACCGCCTTGAGCCTGTGGAGGAGCAGCATATCCACCAGTTGAACCACCCCGACCACTACCACCACGGTTATCAGGCAAAGAATTGCCGCCATAACCACCAGCACCACTACCATATGATGGTGGATAAGATGTTGGCCCACCATTGTAGCTTGCAGGTGGGGGAACAGCATCTGTTCCATAAGAAGGAGGCAAGTTAGCTCCATATGAACTTGGTGGTGGTTGAGGGTAACTACCATCAGATCCGCCATAACCACCACTGTCTCTTCCTTGGTTGCCTCCATAAGAACCAGCAGTTCCTCTACTTCCTCCACCACTACCACCATCGTAGTTACTCCTACCACCCCTATCACCGCCATATCCACCAGCACCAGCACCACCACCACTGCTTCCCCTATTGTAACCACCACCATCACTGCGTCCACGATCACCACCATCACGACTTCCACTTCTATTGTAACTACCATCACTGCGGCCACGATCTCCGCCACCGCCACCACCAGTAGCAGCAGCCCCAGCAGGGGAAGGAGTACCACATTTGTTGCATTCAGTTCTCCAAGAGAAATTTGAATTGTTACAGCTGCAATAACAATATGAGAGTCAATTTAGCAATAACAGTTTAAACATAATGTGCAACAACTACGAAGGTGAACTTCTTAAAAATGAAAGTGTGGTCTGTTTTATACAATAAGCATACAGCACATAGCCACAAAAAGATACATTCAACATGACATAAAACACCATTATTTTAGTAAATTCACCCATTATAGAGCATTAGTTTATTGGTTGAAAAACAACTTACACAGACAAAAGCCAACAAACAGGGGAAAAAAAACTAGAAACTGACGAAAAGAATGAACTTAGTATTTGCCTGTAACATATTAAAACTACGAGCTTGTAACAAATTATAAATTCCTCTATAGAACTGTCTAGTCTCTAAAAGAAACATATTTATGCAAGTCCCTAAAATAAAATGTCAAGATTCATATGAAGAAAAAACTTAAGCTGTAAAGTCATACTACTACCTCCAACATTGTGCTTAGCTAAGGGGGTGTTTGTTTCGGCTTATGTAACCAGCTTATGAGCTTATGAAAATTTTCATAAGCTTATAAGCCCATTTTTTCCGGCTTATGAGCTTATCAAATTGAGCTTATGACTTTAAATAAGCCATAAGCTCGACTTCATAAGCTCATTAGCCGGAAAAAATGGCTTATGAGCTTATGAAAAATTACATAAGCTCATAAGCCCGTTTAATAAGCCGAAACAAACAACCGCTAAGCAGACAAAAGTAGTCAAACACGCAACAATAACTAGTAGCAAAAGTAGCTTAACTCTCAAGCTTTTCGACATTTATACAGATTTAATTAAAACAAATGTCTCATTTTATTATTAACAATGATTCAATTTATTAAATGTCGAATAGGCATTGTAAGTTTCACACTAATTGGCATATTAAAATAATTATCAAACTAGTAAATTACCCCGGATTAGGACACGGCCAGTCACCGTCTCTCCCACCACTACGTCCCCCACCACTTCTTCCACCACCACCTCCACGCGCTCGATCTCCTCCTTGATAACCACCACCTCCACCTATAATAATTAAAACACAAACAAAAAACGAAAATTCAATCACATCTTTCAAAAACAACAAAATTCACTACAAAAAAATCAATTCAATTACCTCCATATCCACCACCACCACCCCCTCCTCCTTCTCTACCACCTCGACTACCATAACCACCACCACCACTACGACCGCCGCCACCATATCCACCACCGTAAGATCCACTTCTTCCACCGCCGTAACCACCGCCAGTGCCGCCGTAGCCACCACCGGAGGGAGGCGGAGCAGATCCGTCGGAATCGTGACCGTAACCAGACATCGTTTGTTAGGGTTTCGTTGAGAAGGTGTTTTAAGAGAAAAATAGAGTGAAAGGGGAATTTTAAGAGTGATTATATACTACCTCTGCCTTTGGCCGACTTGTTAAAAAAGTTGTAAAACCCATCTTTTATCAAAATATTCTATAGAATTTTGGGTTCGGGTTCGGGTTATTTGGGTTTGACTTAATTCTAAAATTAAAATTATATAATCTTTAATATATAATAAAAGAGAGGTCTTAAATGTCACATGGCAAAGTAAAGTCCGTTGGATGAGTTAGATATTTTGATTTCAACCGTTAGATTAAATTGATGATATCATCAAATATTTTTTTCATTTACACCCTTATACAATACATAATTGCATTCTTTCTTCAATTTCACACCACTATAATAGAAAAATATTTGTCTTTTATTGGATTATGATTTACCTTATTATTACTATTATAAAATCTCTTAATACAAAATGTTAAAATATGTGTATAAACGTAAATGTATATATGTTATCTTTAATATATAATAAAAAAGGGGCCTTAAATGCCACATGGCTAATTAAGGTCCCTTGGATTAGTTGACTTCTTTGATGACAGCCGTTAGATCAAATTGATGATGTCATCAAAGATTATTTTCATTCTACACCCTGTTACAATACATAATTACATCTCTCTTTCATTCTATCTTTACTAAAATAAAAAACATAAATATAATTTACTTATTGCATCGTTCAATTTGGACTATGATTTAACTTATTATTATTCTAAAATCTCATAATAGAAAATATCAAAACATGTGTATAAACGTAAAAGTGTATATGTTATTATAACTATAAACAACATGTGTATAAACGTAAAACTATATATATTATTATACATATAACATTATTTTTCCATAATAAATTAAAATCTACATAAACATAAAATTTACGATTTTTATTTTTTTCCGCGTTATCGCGGGACAATAATCTAGTTATAATATACATAAAAACTAAAATGATTACATAAATAGAAATTCAATTATATTTTTAAATTATATTGTTCATTTAAATATAAATATGACCCATCAACGTGGATTGAAGTATACGTTTAAGTCCCATTAGGAACACAAATTCGTGGATTATTATGTATTGAATTTATAATACTTTCTTTTATATAAAAAAGAAAGAAAGAAAAATGAAGAAAAGATGACAAGAAAATGTTATTAATAAAGTTAAATCATAAAAATTTATAAAATAATATGTATGAACAGAATTGTTAAATTATTTAAAATGAAAACTTAAAATTATATAAAGTTGGGGTTAAGTAATTTGGAAACTTAAAATTATTTAAAGTGAGGTTTTAAGTAATTTTATTTAAATATTATGGAACAAAAAGGTTTATTATTTGGATTATAAGGATTAAAGTGAAATTAATAATTAATAATAATTATATTATTATCAAAAATATCTAATAGTTTAAATTAAAAAATGTCTTTTGTCATGTGTTATTTTATTTATCTAAAATAACAACATATTATTTTATTTGTCAACTTACATTTTGTTGTCTTCAATGAGCCAATTATATCTTCATTTTATCTCTTTTGTATCATCCAAAATCGCAAAATGATCCGAATTTGTGAAATTTTTGCCTAACATTGTTATAACGTAACATTATTTAGCTTATATGCTCCTAAAACCATAACTAATTATTACAAAACTCGATTAATTTTTGAAACAAAAAACTATTAAGTTTTATACTTGAAACATGAAAATTAACATTCCAGAAGGGAATATGATAGGAACGTGGCATATTGTTGATATGAACTCGAGCAACATCAAACAAAAATATTTACATCGCGAAACTGTCGACTTTAAACATAAAATCTAAAAAGAAAATCGAAAACCATTTAAATTTAGCGGACCCGATCATAAACACAAGATCTGATACAAAAGCTAAAATTCATCTTAGTGGAAAAAATTTCAAGTTTCGTATCATACAAATCATACGAAAACAACATTAACCCTGATCTACTATTACAACAAAAATATCATTATAGCCGTGGTAACAACAACAAAACAGTCAAACTAATCAAGATCAAAGTATACTTAAACTTAGACCCGCGGAACGACACTGTAAAAGAAGCTTTTAATTCTACATTAAACCTGCAGTTACCAATTGACGGATCAACGGTGGTGATCATTCCTAACCCCCCAAAATCACAACTATCAGCTCTTTGATCGTGTTCTTGGTAATAACTATTAAACGCATACGATACATTGCCAGGAAAACTTAGGTTATAACAAGAACTACCAGGTGAAAGTGCAGTACAGTCGGCATTCGTACACGCCTCCATAGCACGTGCAGTTGCGTTTGACGTATTTAAATTATTATTCACCACACACCATTTTGAAGCAAGGTACTCTACATTTAGTGCGTTGACAAGTTTTTTCGTAGTTTGACTAAAGTCAACCTGGTATTTGACTTGACCGTCAAAAGTAAACAAACCCCAATGTCTTTCGAAATTTCCAGCGGTTATGTTTCTTTGATCTTCGTCTACAAGGGTATAAATGTAAACTTCTAGTGGCATAACCTTAGGCCTTAGTGGGGTTCCTTTTTTGTCACGGAGATAATTTAAAAGACCTTTAGTGAATATTTCCGCATTTGAAACAGTAGCATTTGGAGCTCCATCTGTAGGCCAACCGATTTGGCTAATTACAATATCCATGTGTGGGAATCCAGCAACGGTTAAAGCTGTGATAAGGGTATCGTAGCTCAACTCAAAGCTGTTTTTATATGATTTATGGCTGTCGTTATGAGGATGTGCGGTTTCTTTGAAAAGAGCGAAATCGAGGGAAATATTTTTGTTCTGATAGTGACTTATAAAAGGAGAGATGTTGACGAAGAAAGGGGAACGTGTTTTGGTAAGAAAGCTGAGTACTTCAATCATGGTTTTGTTAATATCGGGACGAAAATGTCCTGTTGAGGGGAGGTTGGATTCTGATTGGAATGCATCAAAACTACACGGAATTACTATTTTGACCTTGTTTGATAGTTTAGCTCGGATTAATGCTGCTTCAATACTTATGGCTGCGCCAACCACAAAAGGGTAGAATTGTGAACCGTAGCTTTGGAGAAATGGCTCGTCTCCAATGGCAATGTACCTGCAAATGTAATTAACCTTTTTTTATAATTACATGACAAAAAAAGACTTTCTACTTTAATTTACAATTAATCAGTACAACCAAATGTGCAAAACACAGAAAAAAAGAAAGGAACATTTTGAATTTGAAGTAGAGGTGGAAGATGGGCGGGTTAGGTAATGGGTTCGGGCCGTTTTTGGACAGGTGAAATGTGTCATTTACCTGACTGGGTTGAACCGGAAACATTTATTTGTCCACCTTTATAAAAGCTTGATATATATAAATAACGGTTAGTTATGATTACAAAACCAATTATAATACGATAATAATATAAATCTTTGACCAAAAATAATTCAAGAGGTAGTATGTGTTAAAAATAGACTTTGGGTGACTGATTTCGTCCTGTCCACTTTTAGCTAATCTCTTTTATTTAACTAGTTGACCCGTTTAAGATATAACACAAGTACACAACCCAAATTTATAAGCAAATGTGTCGAATGTTCCACACTAATCCGAAGGGTAAAATAATCTATAGGCACTTATAAGGCACAAATACTTTATAAACTTCCAAACCAAATTCCTAATCTTGTTCTCTTCAAAGTTCAAACTTATTCCATATTTTTAAACATAATTGGCCGAGTAGTCATGTATCGGGTCAAAAGAAAAGGGAACACGCATTGTAATTGAAAATACATACGTATAAAAATGGAAATGTAGGATATTTGCTAACGAACTTTTTAGGGTGCAGACACAATTCATCCTCTATGTGATTTATCCAGGGTTAAGGTAATTTATTGCTAACGAACTTTTTAGGGTGTATCACTATAATCAATTGTCTTATTTTAATACGCTTAAAAGACATATCCAATCTCACCTCAAAAAAGAAAAACATAACTTACTCAATATTTGTCTTCCCCGAAAGATACCTCGTAAGATTATCATGAACCCAGTTCTCGGCCGCCTTAACCGAAGAATTCAACGCCCGAAGCATCGAATTCGGGACACCAATCGTAACATCAATGCCGGACCCCGCGAGTGATTCAAGGATTTCAGGGTTTGAATCAAAGAGTTTAATTTTGGTGATTTTGTTGAGTTTTAAAAGCTGGACTACTTTCGACGGTGGGAGTGGGTGGGATGCGGTGGTGCCCCAGTTTATTCCGATGGGTTGAACCCTAGATGGGAATGATGAGAGTGTGATGGTGAGGAGTGTGAGTGTTAGGAGTGACTAAGTGAGTGTAGGGATGGAGACATTGTAGAGTTTGAGTGTGTAGTAGTGGATTTTTTTTCGTTTCTTATATAAGACGAGGTTTTATTTGTCCGTGTTTTACGATATACAAGATAAAGTTTTTAGGGTAAAAAGTAAAATTGCTAATAGATAAATTATTATTTGTTAGAATAACTAACATTATTTTAGAGTTTTAATAATCATAATTTATATGTTCTCATTTAAATGACATAACATTGTATAACTAAAAAAATATATTTTATGAATGTAGGAAGTAAGATCCCTAAATTCATAAGACATTTATAATTGTGTACAATAAAACAAAACGATACATGTCTAAACCTTTAAACCATAAATTATAATACTATACTTATCAAAACTCTTAACTTTAATAGGATAGCTACAATTATATATATATATATATATATATATATATATATATATATATATATATATATATATATATATATATATATATATATATAGGTTAAAAAGTTGTTCATATGGTTCCTAAATATTTAGGTAGTTTTCATTTGAAAACAATTATATATATATATATATATATATATATATATATATATATATATATATATATATATATATATATATAATTGTTTTCAAATAAAAACTACCTAAATATTTAGGAACCATAGGAACAACTTTTTAACCACTAATATAACAAAACTCACTTTGTTTTCAAAAGTAAATATATTTTATAGTATAAATTTTTACGAAATAAAAAATATACCGTTAGAACGAGTATTTAATTATTTTTAAGAAAAATATAAACTTTTTAAATTTTGACGACTCTTTATTCTTTTTTATATTCACTACTGTATATACTACAAATTTTGAATTTTTCAAAAACTGTGTATATACACTGATGAATATCATCGTATACACCTGTGTATATGAATATATTCAGTGGTGAAATATATGGTTATAATGTACGTCACGAACCAGTTCATACACATGTGAATAGAAGTGTATTCACTTGTGTATACATATGTATTCACAATTGAATATATGGTTCAAATGTGTTTTTGGCGAATTAAAATATACACTAGTGTATATTTAGTATATACACCAGTGTATATACCAAAGAAAAAGTCGTCAAAAGTAAATCAAGTGTGTGGTCGTTGGAAAGAGAATTAAATATTTGTTTTAATGGTGTAATTAGTTTTTTCCTAAAACCTAGTTATACTCTAGATATATCAATTTAAAGTTAATTGTTAATTTAAAATGGATATTAATTTAGTGGTAAAAAGTGATATTTATGGTTACTAAATATTTAATGGTAGAAATTTCAACAAGTTTAAACTTAATTTAATATTGTTTAATTAAATATGAAATGTATAAATGATAATAGTTAATAGTTAAATATCGAAAATAATAATAGTAAAAGGGTTAAATGTGAAAAGAAATAAAAAATAACAAAGTTAAAAGACAAAAAATGTAAATATACATAATTAAGATAAATGTTAATGGAGGTTAACTCATTGGTAGGGGTTGTTGTTTCTGTGAAAGGTCTAAACATTGAGACAATGACGTGTTTTTGAATAATTAACTCTAAATATTATTTATATATTAACGAAAAAAAGATTATTTTTGTGTAATTAACTCTAAATATTATTAATGTATTAAAGACAAGAGTGTTTACATTTTTAGGAGTAAAACCCTAATTAGTTTCACCGAAAGGACGAGTGTGATTTATTAAACTTAAGTACAATGTCCGTAATTGGAGCATCTTTTAGTAACGATTTATATAATTTGCTATGCATATTGATATTTTGAAGTCGTCTGAGACGGATATAAGAAACCTTCTCAGTTTCCAGTACCCGATAAATATTTCCGTTTCAAGCTCTAAACCCACCCATACCCGATAATCCATCTCCAAACCCGCCCAAAGATATTCGCGTTTCGGATTTCCATGTCGCTTCAAATTGATTTTGCCAGTCGTAATACTACTTGAAACAAAATGGACAAAATCGAACATAAAAGAAAGTAAAAGGACTACTTTGTAAAACAAATATTGATAAAGACTGCAAGACAGAAGTTGAAGTAGTTTAGTTCGTATAGTAGATAAGTGGAGAATCTAGAAATCTCCGAAAATATGTCGGAATCAAGAGAAGCTGACGTGGTATGTGTAACCGGTGCAAGTGGGTTTATCGGGTCGTGGCTAGTTACCCTACTTCTCGATCGCGGCTACACCGTCAATGCTACCGTCAAAGATCTCGGTAATATATTTGGATCTTAGCTTATATAACAAGGTTTCTTACTCATCCATACTAGACCGTATACCCGTTTATATACACAGACAGTTTCAAAATATTTATTTATAAACCTACATTACGTATTAGATACTTTGGTATTTTATTAAATAACTAGATTATTGCCTCGCGTTAGGGCGGTAAAAAATAAAAATTAAATCGTAAATTTATGTTTATCTATATTTTAATTTATTATGAGAAAATAATGTTATACGTATAATATATATATACTTTTACATTTATGCACATGTTGTTTATAATTATAATAACATATCATGTTAACGATTCTATAAATAAATTATAATTATATTTTTTTTTGGAAAAGATGGAATGAAACAGAGAATATAATTATATATTGTAAAAGGGTGTAAAATGAAAATAATTTTTGATGAAATCATTGATCTAACGGGTGACATCAAAAGAGTTAATCCATCCAATGAAACTTACTTTCCCATTTGACATTTAAGGCCCCTATTTTATTATATATTAAAGATTAAAGATGTGTCATGTAAACAAAAAATATGAACGAATTGAATAGAAGAAAAGAAAAAGATAATATTATATAATTGAAAATAAGACAAAATAGCAGTATCATGTATGTAATATATACTTATATAGACATATAAACAATTTAAAGTAATTAGATTTATAAATTAATTCACATATTATATATTTGTTTGTTATAAATTTATTACACATCAATAAAAGGTTATTAGAATTAGAATTATATGGATATATTTTAGTTAAATGGGAAAATTATTGTATTAGGAGAGGGATAATTTTGGTTAAATTGGTTATTCGTTAATAATTTTTAAGAAATCTTTTCTTATATATATTAAGATTAAGATTATTTGTGCTTTTGGAGCTAATTTTCACTGTTTTCTAATCTTGGTATGTGAGTTGATCATAACGTAGAAGTTATAGGTTCGAGTCGTTAGTTACTTTTTACTGATACAAATTATGAGCATTTTTAAAACTAATTAACTTCACTGTTGTCTGAATATAAATAAAAAAATATTTTTGTTTTTGGAGCTATTTTCACTGTTCTGATCCAAATTGAGTGTGATTGTTATTGTAGAGGATGAGAAGGAAACGAAGCATCTAGAAGCTTTAGAAGGTGCAGACTCCCGTCTGCGTCTCTTCCAAATCGATCTACTAGATTACGATTCAATTGTTGCGGCGGTTACTGGTGTTTCCGGTGTATTTCACTTGGCTTCCCCTTGCACAGTTGATCAAATTCATGATCCTGAGGTTTATTAATTACTGTTTTTTTTAAGAAATTGCGAAATGAAGTTATTAACGAATAAAATTTGTTACACTGTTACTTTTTTTTTTACAACTAACCGTTTAAGTGATTGTTTGTTTGGGCTTATATAAGGAGCTTATAACTTATTGACTTTCGACTTATGTTTTATAAACTTGGATTTTCCGGTTTATGTAACCATTTATGGGCTTATTACTGTTTATTATATCATAATACAGTAATAAGCCTATAAACGGTTATATAAGCCGGAAAATCCGAGCTTATGAAACATAAGCCGAAATGACAATAAGCCATAAGCCGCTTATATAAGTCCAAACAAACACCCCCTAAGTTTTAATTACATGTTAATCATGGTAATTGTGGGAAGGCGGAAAAAAAAAATTAGTAGTATGTATGAACTGTTGGATTAAATTAGATTGATTCATGTTATTTACATACCTCCTGACGATCCTGGGATGTTGTTGAACATGTTAGCCATCGATGATTCCCAAATTGAGATGATCGTGTTAGGATGGAGAATTAGAGAGAAACACTTTGTGTGTGTTTGTTTAGGATAGGAGGAGATGGTAAAAAATAACCAACCCTTATTTGGGTCTATTACATCCCCTTATATACACACTCAAATTAGGAGTGTGTATTATTTAGTCCTCATGGTGTTTAATAAGTGTTTATATTTAAGCTCTCATAGTTCCGATCACCTAATGGGAAATCTATAGTGTCGTTAAGGTAAATACGTCCATCGAATATTTACTAGACACAGATTTCAGTTAGTGTCAGTCATCATATCAGTAAGGATAAATGATCAATGAGGGTCACAAATAATATGGGTCCAACATGAACCTTATAAACAAATTTGTATATAAATACTAAAATTTAATATGGATAGTGAACTTTTTTGTTTTCAAAATTAATACAAACATTTGTGAGATAGTAAGATTAATAGGTGCATGTAGAAAGATCTCTTTGACGTTAAATAGAAATTAAATACCGATATTAACAGTATTTTGGTTAATAATTTGTAGAATGAGGTATTGGGACCAGCAATTAAGGGAACGAAGAACGTACTAACAGCAGCAAAGGAGTTGGGAGTTAAGCGTGTGGTTGTCACTTCATCTATTTCAGCCATTGTACCTAGTCCAAACTGGCCGGCTGATGTCTCGAAGAGTGAGGATTGTTGGACTGATGTTGAATACTGCAAACAAAAGGAGGTTTGACGCTCTCTCATGTGTGCTTTTTTTAAGATACATACTTTGTATATTATGTTTTGTCTGGATGCTTTGGAAAAAGATTACATATAGACTTGACTTGGTCAAACCGAAGTTTCCCACTTTTAAAAGTTACGAAAGAAAATAAGTATGTGAGACTTTTAAACCGCTTCATCCGTTTCTTTTTTTAGCTAAGTTTCCGAATTTACTTATTGGACTCAAACTTGGATAAACGGTTTAAGTGTTTGTTTTTGTTGTTTTTTGTCGATAACATATCAGAAGACAGTTTGTTCTTCCTTTTTGTTCCCTCTGTCTCATTGTTTACATCGTTTTCTTTGTACACCTTGCATTTTCCACGCATTTGGTGTACTGTTAGTGATTTTTTTTCTGTCATGTCAGCTGTGGTATCCACTTTCGAAAACCCAAGCTGAGAAAGCCGCATGGGATTTCGCTAAAGAAAAAGGTTTAGATATAGTTGTGGTGAATCCTGGAACAGTTATGGGCCCTGTTCTTCCTCCAACGCTTAATGCAAGCATGATAATGATTCTACGTCTTATACAAGGTAATTGAAGCACATAAAAATCAATTCATTTCCTTACATTTCTTCCAAGTTTGATGTAAATTCATTTTGTATGTTGCAGGATGTACGGAAATATATGAGGATTTCTTCATGGGTTCTGTTCATGTTAAAGATGTGGCTTTAGCTCATATATTGGTGTACGAAAACGCATCAGCAACCGGAAGACATCTATGTGTTGAAGCCATTTCCCATTATGGTGATTTTGCAGCCAAGGTTGCGGAATTATACCCCGAGTATAACATCCCCAGGTACTCTAGATAAACTTCACTTTGCAAATTTTTAAAAATTATTTGCATTTTATTCTAATATAGCTTTAAAGTAGTTGTGTGTTTGCACACTTCAAGATATTACATAGATATATCAACCGTTGAATTTAAGACTCTGAATTAGTTGATCTCTTACTTTGATAATGCAATATGAAATGGAAAATAACTAGTTAAACGCAACATATAATTGGACGGTAGTATAACATATTAGATAATAAGCCCAAACCCGATAGGTGAGTTTGTCTCCATTAGGATTTCTGGTCTGATTAGGGTTTCCATTGTATTACTATATATATGTTTGATCATGATAATAATAATCAAAAGGGGTTTAACATTCTAATATGAGTTTGGGTTTATTATCTAATATAACATTCTTCCGCTTAAATATATAATGAGAACACAAATAACTCCTGAATGAAACTTTTGAGGTGTAAATCCCCGGGATTACAATCTTTTCTGTTTTCTATAGATTACCTAAAGACACCCAACCGGGGTTACTGAGATCAAAGAACGCATCTAAGAAGCTCATGGATTTGGGTGTTGAATTCATCCCTATGGAGCAAATTATCCGGGACAGTGTCGAGAGTTTGAAAAGCAAAGGCTTTATAGCTTGAATACGGCGGCATTTGTGTCATTAAAGATTAGCCTTAACTTTGTTGAATGATTGTAGTTATAGGTTATAACATAATTAGATATTTCCTCTGTTGTTTTTATATGTTGTCTGAAAGAAAGAAACCAACCTTAGTAGCGTTTCAATAACTAACATTGTGGTTTAAGTTTAACATATGCGCTTATTGAAGCTGAAAGCCGTTTACATGTACAACCATTGAAACAATCAAATAGACAGATGAGTGTTTTAACTTGAGAAGAAGATAAGTCGTGAAGGCGGTTTAAGATTTCAAAAGAAATCCACATAAGTCGTGAAGGCTTGACACTTGTGTCGAAAACTCTAAAATCATTTCAAAATTTCCAGACTTAATTTGTTAATGTAAATAGATCTTAGGCGTCAGATTTAGAGTAGGGAGTATATAAGAAGGTTGTTTTCATTTGACACTATGCGACTCCTCTGAATTCATAGCTTTGTTGCTAATTGCGACCCCCTCGATATAAAATCCTGCCTCCGTTTCTTGCTGTAAACTATCTCTTAGAATTGATGTTTGAGTAAGTCTTTAAAATGTAAGGTTGTAGTCTAGCGACATGTAAGTTGATCTATAACCTAGAGGTTGTGAGTTTAAGTCCAATAACAAATGAAAATCCTAGAGGTTGTGAGTTTAAGTCCAATAACAAATGAAAATGGGAATATATTATCTCCGTGAAAATCATTTCAATCAATTTCCCATAACACTTTTTAGATAAAACCATGACTTTTAAATTATTATTAATCTTTAATTTCTCCCCACGTTTTAAAATTGTTTTCGCATTCATTTTTTTTTCTTACAAGGGAATTGTTTGTTCGTAACACACCCGATGATGATATTTGATGCTACCTAAAACATAAGGTCGTTATGTTGTTGAGTTGCCTATGTAGTTGATCTTCTTTGGTTATAGTGATATAAATATCGTTAGAGGGACGGGAAACAGACTCCGATGATCAAGTCATATATCGATCATATAAGGATAAGGATGTTTACAAAAACAAACCTAAACATTCATGGTTATCAAATAATTATTTAGCAATAGTATAGATAGATAAGAGATAGTAGATGATTTTTTATTTATTTAAGTCATGAATTTGAGTTTTGTTAAATACCCGTCAGATTATCCATATCCGTACCCATACGCATATTAAATCTTTTATTTATTTATTTATATAAAATACATATTACTAATAATAACTTTTTATATTATATACTTTAATTGATTTCACATAACTTAAATTATATCCTTTAAAATAATCAGTTAAAATTTTGAAATTTCGATAATGAATTAGATATTTTGTTGGGTTTTAGTAATTTGTTAAAAAAAATTTTATCTCTAACTCGACATTTTGTATAGCATAAATATAAATGGGTATACCCAATACTCGCGGGAAAATCAGAAAAACCGATGGATAAAACTATATGAGTATCCGATGGAATTGGGTTAAATATGGGTATTAGTTTTATAAATTGATGCGAGTACGAGTTTAGTGATATCCGACTCAAACCCGTCTCGTTGCTATCCCTAGTCGTTTTCATAAACGTACTCTATAATTCTTATTAAAAATAAGGTCCCAATATATCTTACAAATATAAGTTATTTGAATTAGTTTATGAAAACGAGGTAGACTTATATTAGCTCCAAATTCAACTAATTATTAAAAAAGAAAGAAACGAAAAAAATAAGAGCCGCAAATTCGAGGCATTGAAATTAAGTGACGTGGTGTTACAATCCAAAACGCAAGATTAGAAAATAGCAAACTTGCCCCCTATACTTTTTGATAAATCACATTTCCGTCATATACATTTTAATTTTTTTTTCCTTTAAAGACATCGTGCGATTATTTTCTTTAAAGACATAGCGTGAGTATTTTACAAATATTATAAATTATTGGGATATAAAGTTCGACATTACCAAATTACTAAAATATCATTTTAACTAATCAATTATTAAATAATTACTGGTATAATTGTATAAAAACAATTACCATATATATTTAAAAGTTTGAAATGATTGAATATTTTTGTCTAAATTTTAAATAAGTGGATGAATTTTTAGAAATAAACTGAAAGTATAAACCGAATTTTTTTATTATTCATAAAATTATTTGTAACAAAATATATATAACAAAAGAAAACTACGCAAAAAATTTTGAATGCTCTTTCTATCACCATTATATCGCGCGGAAATTTTACTAGTAAATAATAAATAATTCTTGTATATTGTTAATATTCAATCAATTAAACTTCCAAGTTTGGATATTCCCAACTAAACTAGAAGAGATAATTTTTAAATTACTTTACTTAATTTCCCAAATCCCTTACAATCTCAAAATTTATAGATGGTCCGAATGGTTGAAATAAAATCCGTTATTGCATATTTTTTTATGGCTCGAACGATCTAACAGAAAACTATTATAATAAATATATCTTTCATAGTATGAATAAGATTAGACAAGAATTCACTATCACAAATTTTTCTCTGCTCCTGCATCATGCTTAACTATATTACCTAATTCTTTTATGCCCCGAAGAGCACAAGTAGAGATTATTACTACATAATTCTTTTGAGAGTTCAAAAAGCCAAAATAGAAACTATTAAACTCAACATATATATCACAAGATGAATAAAAACTACTAAAACATAGACTCAACCAAAAATATTTTATCGCATAATCTTTTTTATGTATCTAAAGAAAGCATGAGAAACAACGACAAACCGTTACCACATACAATAACTATTTTTGTGGTCCAAAATACCGAACCAAATATCGTAACTGCATAATTCATTTTATTATTGAATTCAAGCCATAAATTGTTAGCGCGTAACCCTTTATATGGACCGAAAATTGAGAATTGTTACCGCACGTAACTAATTGTTTTTATGCTCGAGGGGATGAACCATATATCTTTACAACTTAATTTTTTGTATGGTGCATAAAGGCAACCATAAATCGTGAGCACACAATTTTTTTTTTATGACACCGAAGAGACAAACCGAAAAACTAATATAATCAACATATATATTACGAGATGAAAAAGAAACAATCATAAACCATTATCGCAATGTAATTCAGTTGGAAACAAAACATTCCAACCACCGCTCTTGCATTATCGGTATACATCTCGGTCTTGCATTATGCATAAAACTCGTTCATAAAACTCGAAAATACTATGAAAAGGGTCACAACGTCGTCGAAAAAGGGTGAAAATCGCCGTAAAAACGATGAACGATGGTTTGAGTGTTTGTAGAAGGTTAGGTGTGTGAAATAAGTTCAGATCTGTGAAATGGGGAAGAAAGAGGATGAGCATAAGAGAGATATGGAGAAGAGAAAGAAAAATAATTTTATTTTCATTTTGTAATATATGAACCTATTATTAGACGATATAGACTTGTATATTGGGTCATCGGCCCATGTCCATGTATTATCTATATATGTGTATGATGTATTGGCAATGATTAAGCAATCAATTCATATTATTATCAATACCATAATATGGTATCAGAGCTTAACGAGCTCTCCTAAAAACTCTCAAAGTCAATCGATCCTTTCCTTTACTGCTTCTTTTCTTTTCTCCAACCCATAACAAACCCTAATATTGGTTTGACGCCTCCTGCTAAACCCTACACGCTTCCACCGCTGCACCATACACGCCTCCACCGCTGCTAACTTCTTCCCTCTATCATCCGCTACACCATGCCAGGAGATGATGCTTCCACTTCCACGTATTATAAAGCCTTCAACATCACAAACATCAAAGCTTATATACCCATCACTCTCGATCTTGAAGAACACAATTACGCTCATTGGCGTCGCCTATTCGAGATGCATTGTATTACATGGGAAGTCGCTGGTTTCCTCGATGGATCCGTCGTTCCTACGGGAGCCAACGATAAAAACTGGGTAAAACTCGATAACTTAATTCGCATGTGGATCTATAACACCATTAGTAAAAACATTCTTCAGCTTGTAATGACGAAAGGCGAAACCGCACGTCTTCTATGGAAGGAACTTGAAGAATTATTCCAAAGCAATAAAGATGCCTGCTCAATTCATCTTTATGATGATCTTCGCAATCTTCGGATTGGCGATCTCTCCGCCTCAGCATACTGTCATAAATTAAAGGTGATTTACGATCTGCTACAAAACCTCAATGATCCGATTGATGAAAAAGCTCTAGTTCGCTATGCAATCAATGGCTTACGGGGCCAATTTCCGGGACTCAGTTTCATACGCCATCTCAACCCGCTGCCATCTTTCTCCAACCTTCGCTCCATGCTATTACTCGAAGAATCCAGCACCGACAGTTCCCGTATGTCCAACGATAATTCTTCATCCTCCCCAACGGTTTTGTACGCTAGAGGTAACCCCCGAAACTCCGGACCGCAACTTTGCCGTAATTTCAACGTGGTGGCTGTACCTACGGGGGCAAATGCAAGTTTATTCACGGTGAAGCTTCTCGCAATTCATCACAGCGACCTATGGATAGTAAATCCGGCACAAACGACGTTCCACAACAGTCCCATGCACGTGGGATACTTGGTTTTTCTCCCGAGTCTCAAATCGGGGCTCCAAATCCGCAGGTTGTGCAATACGAGTACGGTTACGGGGCTCCAGCAGGTGTGTTTGGGTTCGGTGCTCCAGCGGGTGCAGGGTTCGGGTTTGGTAATTACCCATCCGGCAGTTTTCTTCTTCCTGCTCTAGTCCAGCTTCCTCAGGCCCAAGCTCAGCAGGCCCAGTTTCAACAGGCCCCTCCAGCAGCCCAACAGCCTTCTCCAGCAGCCCAACCGCAGTACCTGGTCCATCAGGCCTCTTTCCCGAGCACAATGCATTACCAGCCAGCCCCGAGCGCATTCAATGTTCAATCAGGACCTTCCGAGCAACACACTACTCTCCCGCAAGCATTTAGTAACATGTCTTTCAAAGACAACGAGGAGTGGTACATGGATACGGGGGCAACATCTCACCTTGCTTCGGATACAAGTAATCTAAGTACTATCCTTAATAAGCACGACATTAATTCTATTTTTGTTGGTGACTGGGCGCAAATTCCCGTCACCAACTCTGGACATAGCATTATTCCCACTAAATATCGCCCATTACTTTTAAAAAATGTTCTTGTTACCCCCAACATCATTAAAAATCTCATTTCTGTGCGCAAGTTTGTTAATGATAATGTTTCAAATATATTTTAGCTTGGGTTTCATACGTGAGATACATATTTTCCATAATAACGTTTCAAATATATTTTAGCTACGCTATCCGCTGAGCCGCTCAATGGACCCGCATGGCCATCGAAACACGAACGGACAAATTTTGACACAACATAAATTGTTACACGCAACATATATTACATGAGTTTTCAAATAGAAGATCAATTTTTTTTTTTACGGGAAACACAAATTAAAGTCTATAATGATTCGGTTCAAACGTATCCGAGGGACACGATCCATGCCGACAAAACATTGTTTACCATTATCGGAACATATTTTGCACGACTTTAATACATCACCATAAATCAGTGCATTATATTGCCCAAATGGGTTTATTGACTTTGTGGGTCAAAATAAAATAGCTTTAGATTTAACATATATATCAAAAGATAAATAAGAAAGTATTAGAAACCTTTATTGTTAAATAATTCTTTAAATGCAATGAAATAATGAACCAAAAAAAGTTTTTGTAAAGTTCTTTATTGGCCTAAAAGGACGAACTTTACAATTTTACTACATAAATTATTTTAGAACCCAAAATTCCGAACCAAAAACTATTACACCGATATCTTTTGTCGTTGTTGCATCGTGCCGGTTTTGTACCAGTTTGTATCAGTGAATAACTTGAAATATTTTTTAAAACATTATAATTTCATTTTTTATTTGCCATATATATAAAAATAAATAATTAAACCCAAACCGTTAAACCGACTAAACCGAACTGATTTTAATTGGTTTGGTTATGAATAACATTTTATCCAATTTGATTTCAAAAAACTTTAAGCCGAAATTACCGATTTAGCCACAACTTTAAGTTCAAATAGATTAATCCAAACATGAACATCCCAATATTCTTATCTAGTTTTTGAACAAAACAACTTGCCAATTAAAGAAAAAAAAATGAAACTAGTATCAAATAAACAAAAAGGACAAGATCAAAAGGGACAAGATTTCACATAAAGTAAAGTGCATGGCCTAATTTGGTAAAACAAATATGTGAAAAGACTATTGTTGATACCAAATATAGATAATCTTCGTAGAAGTGGATAGATATTAGTGTAGTACTTCCGAAAAGTCAATAAGCTAGTCGGAGATTTTTTTTATAATGTCGGAATCAAGAGTTGTATGCGTAACCGGAGCAAGTGGGTTCATCGGTTCGTGGCTCGTTAGTCTCCTTCTCGATCGTGGCTACACCGTCAACGCTACCGTCAAAGATCTAAGTAATCACCTCATTATAGTTTATTATTTTGAGTCTCGATAACAACAGTATTCGGTCTAAAACGTCAAGACATTGCATAAATTAGTTTACTCCGTAGGTTTTATTTATGACGATCTATAAATTTTTATAGTACCAGACGTTTTAAAAATTTATTATATGTTTTATTTTATTTTTCTAAATTACCAACAAGTTACAAAGTATTTTCGGGATCATTTGTTCATTAATTACATTAGAAGCAAATTGTATGTGTGATTTTGTATAAATATAAATTATGAACATACCAGTTTCTAATAACCAAATTCGGGAGTTGTTTAGATCATGTAAAACTACCAATATGCAGTTTTAGATAACCGTTAAACCAACAAAACCGGGTAAATTAATTAGGGTCAAACTCGACCCGAGCCACGGGCTCGGCACCTTGGACCCGCTATAGGGGCGCTGCCCCCAAACCCCCGTCGTTTAGGGCTAAACAATCAAGATATGTTCGAACAAGTTTGCACTCCACAGTTTCCCGAACTTGTTCGATATTTATGAAGATTATAGAAGCTAATTAATTTAACTGTTTTCTAATCAAATTGGGTGTTCTTGGAGTTAATTTGAGTAATAAATAAAATTAAATTTATATAAAATTGTGTGCGTGTTTGTGTAGAATACTAAAATGAAAAGGTAGAATATATATGGTGTGTTTTTTGGAGCTAACATTTACTGTTAATAATTGTATGTGTGATTGTAATTGTAGAGGATGAGAAGGAAACGAAACATCTAGAAGCATTAGAAGGTGCAGAATCCCGTCTCCGTCTCTTCCAAATCGATCTACTAGATTACGACTCCATTGTTGCGGCTGTTACTGGTGTATCTGGTGTCTTTCACTTGGCTTCCCCTTGCCTTATTGATCATGTCGATGATCCGGAGGTCAATTACTGGTTTTTTGTTACGGCATTATGAAATGCATATCAGTGTTATGACACCTAGATCAACAGATGTAGTTTTTAAACGTATTGGTTTTGCAATCCAAAAAGTTTAACGACGCAACTTGTTACACGCTTGCATTCTGCCACTTTGTAAATTCTTATATAAATTTCCAATATTCATTGTGATTAAAACTCCACTTACTTTAATGATGACTTGGCACATCGCCAAGTCATTAAAAACTAGCTACAAACTTTTACTCTTCAAAATCTATACGAGCATTTGCTAAGCAGAAAGATCGGTTCGTTGATATGAAATTAATATAATTGGATACAGATAATAACGGTCTTTTGGTTTATGATTTATAGAATTTGATATTGGGACCAGCAGTTAAGGGAACGATCAATGTACTAACAGCAGCAAAGGAGTTGGGAGTTAAGCGGGTGGTTTTCACTTCCTCTATTGCATCCATTATACCTAGTCCTGACTGGCCTTCGGATGTCGTCAAGAATGAGGATTGTTGGACTGATGTTGAATTTTGCAAGCAAAAGAAGGTTTAACGCTCTTTCTTTTGCACTTAATTCAAGATACATACTCACAATAAGATCGGATTATCCACCTTACTATATTTGTGCATAATAATTGTGTGTTTTTGTCTAACGGACAAGTATTTTGGAATGGAAGGAGCAAATCAATACGTTTATCTTTGTTTATTAATTTATCCGTTAGAACATTAGGAATAAAAAAGAAATATAACCCAAAATGATTCATTTTTCATGAATACCCGTATTATTTTCCGCTAAAAACTTATGGTTTCGGTTAATAAGTATCCATCTTTTACATTTTGTACACTCGGTTTTGCCATGTCAGTTATGGTATTCACTCTCAAAAACACTAGCTGAGAAAGCAGCATGGGATTTCGCTAAGGAAAAAGGTTTAGATATAGTTGTGGTGAACCCTGGAACAGTGATGGGTCCTATTCTTCCTCCAACGATAAGTGCAAGCATGATAACGATTCAACGACTTATTCAAGGTAATTGAACTACATACATGAGTCGAATTTCAGCATAATCATTTCATTTCCTTCCGTTTATTTAGAATTTAATGCAAATACATCTTGTAATGGAGTAGGAAGTGCGGAACCATATGAGCATTTCTACATGGGTCCTGTTCATGTTAAAGATGTGGCCTTAGCTCATATATTAGTGTACGAAAACAAATCTGCAACTGGAAGACATCTATGCGTTGAATCCATCTCGCATTATGGTGATTTGGTAGCAAAGATTGCAGAATTATACCCCGAGTATAACCTCCCCAGGTACTCTAGATTAACTTTGTCATCTTTCCTTTCTTACAGAGCATACTAATCCGAACTTTACTAATCATTGAAAATGCGAGATTTGAGATGTAATGTATATTGAATATTCCTCGGGATGACTATCATTATCTTTTTTTTATAGGTTACCAAGGGACACCCAACCAGGGTTAATGAGATCAAAGACTGGAGCAAAGAAGCTCATGGATTTGGGTCTTCGATTCATCCCTGTGGATCAAATTGTCAGGGACGCGGTTGAAAGTATGAAAAGCAAAGGCTTTATAGCATGAACGTAACAAGTGTCTCATATAGAGATTATCGGTAACTTACTATATCCCCTGTTTTTATGATCCGTGTAATAAATGCCAAAAGAATACCACTTTCCCTTTTATATGTAATCGGTTTGCTGTTCAATACTACAGTAAGAACAAAAATAAGCGTTGAGTTTCACTTTGTATATCGAATCAAATGAATAAAGTGTTCAAGTTACAACCAGTTTAAATATCCAAATGTTCCTCATTACTGCTGTGATCATCAAACCGTTACGTTTAAGGCTAAATTTGAATATTGCATCAGTTTACCTTCTTCATAGTTCCGTTACTTGACATGTACACTAAGCCATAAGGTGAAGCGACAATCGAAGAGTGATTTTGGTAACAAAAACAATGATTGACTTATACATTGGCTTGAACATACATATGAGAAACTACGTGGGTTTCGTTGAAGCCCTATATATTGAATCTTTATAATCTCACGAAAATGAGCATGATAGCGGGGGTGGAGTCAGAGATTTTTGTATGTAGGACAAAGTTCGTATAGAGGGCAAAGTGAAGGGGCAAATATTTTTCGATTGATTTTTAAATGAATAAAATATTAAAAGATAACATATATAAAACTATTTTTTACATTGTAACAAAATTACAATAGGAAAACATGGTTCCAACCTCAACCCGAGCCCGAATCGAAAATTTTGGTTCCTAAAAGTTTAAAACTGTTCGGTTCAATTTTTATATTGGTTTGGTTCTTTCGGTGCATATTTAATGGTTGAAACATTACTAGAAAATAATAATATGAAAAATTTTAAACAAAAAATTGAATAAAAAAACTTCAATATGTGGCTGAGTAAACCAAGCCTACATGGCACAAAAAGAAATTATAGAGGAGTAAGAGGGGCAATTTAGAGAAAATCACAAAAATAATCACCTAAAAATTTAAAAATACCAAAATAATCATCTGATTCGTGCCACTTTTCTCGCGCCATTTTTTTCGTCGCGAGATTGAAAATAATATAAATGATTGGTCATAAATTAACCACGTCCTCGCGACTTTTTTGGTTCTCGCGACTTTTTTCTCGCTCCAATTTCTGACCAATCATTTATATTATTTTTCAATCTCGCGACGAAAAAAATGGCGCGAGAAAAATGGCGCGAATCGGATGATTATTTTGGTATTTTTGTATTCTAATGTGATTATTTTTGTGATTTTCTCGGCAATTTATAGGAAACTTTGAGTTTTCATTAATAGCGTTGAAAGTTTGGGTGTTTAAGGACTAATTAATTAGAATGACTTAAGGTATGTTTGGCAAGGGCTTCCAGGGGGCTTAAAGCTTTTAAATTTAAAAGTAAAAGTTTCAATACATAAAAGACTCGTTTGGCGGCGAAGGGCTTCAACCTTTAATTTAAAATAAAAGTCCCACCAAAAGCTTTTTCAAAGAGCTTGAGGCTTTTAAAAAATAAAAGTTTCGAAATAAAAGCTCAAGCTTCCTGCCACAAACTATAGCATGAAGCTACAACTTCTAGCCCCATTTACGTCAATCATACCCTTAGATTTTAGTCCAAGAATGGCAGTTCCCCTCCTGCCTGCCTAAATAGTAGAACTAGAAATAGAAGTAGGAAATAACCAAATATAATAAAACTAAAAGTATGTGCTAAAAGTAAACATATTTAAAATTTGACTTGCATATAATGGTCGGTTCTGTTTCTTTCGGTTTTATTTTATCCTTCGACCCAAACCAAACTATTTTTCTCGGTTTCTCAAATACCGAAAACCAAATCATCGGTTCTTGTTGGTTTGCGGTTCGGTTAAATCCATGTTTATTTGGTTTTATGGTTTCGGTCGGCTTTTCTCACCGCTAAGTAAATCTAATGTAAAAGATTGATATTCAATTAGTTGACCATGAACAAATGATTAGAGCCACAACCTTTACGATCAAATAATTGTATGTATTGTGTGGTGGATATGAAAAAGCAAGAGTGTAATTTGTGATGGATTACATGCCTTTTTGCTCTAAGATTGTGAATAAACCACACATAGATTTTAATAAACAAGATTATAAGTTCATTTGGTGAACGATAATTTTTGATGTTATCATCTATTTCGATATTGGGAACAAAATATAGAAATATCGTTGTAAAATGCCTTGATTCTTCCTCTTCTCCTCTCGTGGAACTAGAATGGAATGACTTGCGTATTAGAAACAATTTTACCAATTTCATATAAAGTTTTTTAGGTTTAACCATAACTTTTGGATCGTTATTTTTATTAAGCTTGTCCACACCTTTGTAGAATTAACACCGCGTGCTTTGTTGCTAAACTAACATACTTTGAAGATGACGGGAACTACTTTAAGTATTTATATATTGATATGACGGTTCCATACTTGATAGTGTATAATACACCGAAAATGAAGAGTTAACACAAGAGTAAAAGAAAAAGAAAAAAACTGGCAAATACAATCACAATTAGAACCGTATTATATGTACAAATTTACTTATTTTCTATATAAGTGTCGTAGTTTAACAGTTTAGTATTATGAGTTTTTAATTTTTTAATATTATTATGACTGTGAAAGGTTATTATAAAAAAAATAAATGTTATAAAAAAAAAATATGAAATTACTTTTTTAAGTTATTAAGTTTCTTAAAATGCTTTAATGGACTTTTTTGTTTAAAATACTTTTCAAATATTTTTATAAATTTATTCATTTATTTTTGTTAGTAGTGAAGATAATCAAATTTTTAACTCCATATTCACATATATTTTTTGGACGTAGTGAGTACCATTTTCCTTTCCGAAGTCATTTTTTTCTTTTTTTCTATATTATTATTCATTCGTTCTTTACGAAAGTCATAACAATTTTTATTTTTATGTAATTTTATCGACGTCATTATTATTATCTTTAGATACAAAATATCAGAACATATTGAATATTTAAACCAAAATTTACGAGGTTGATTCTGTATAGATTTGTCGAAATAAGAGCCGCAAGCCCTTTGGTTGAAATTTATTGCCGTGGTGGCTTGTTATACTCCAAAACGAAAGATAAGAAAATAACAAAATTGCCCCCTGCACTTTTTCATATTTTACATTTTTGCAATATATTTATTGAATACGTATCTTTTTAAAAGACATTTATATCTACGAAAAATATTGTACGATATAACGTACTTAGGTTAATCGTGTTATTGGGTTAATATGCAAAATAATATCATGATCTAATAATATTGTTTTCTTTATACATTGACTAATTTGACGTTAATAAGATAGTTTAATTGGCACTAAATATCAAACTTGTACACCTTTGTGGACTTTCGCAAAACTTTTATTATATGTTTTAATAACATTAATAAAATAGAACATATATTTACATAATCATTTTTTCATTAATGAATATACAATCAAATAATTCATTTAAAAACATCTTAGAGACACTTATATCAATTGTCATTATCATATATAACTCATCTAATATATATATATATATATATATATATATATATATATATATATATATATATATATATATATAATAGGGTTGAGATCAAGAAAGACCATAAAAATATTTGAGACCAAAAGACTCAATCATAACACTCAATTTTAAAAATCCACTTAAAATATAATTTTGTTTAAAAAGTAAGTATCTTAAAAACCGTAAATGTATTAAACGAATAAACTACACCATTGTAACGAGCATTAAATTACCTTTCTATAGAGTACCCACTCGATATACTTTTGACGAAATTTATTTTCGGGTTCTTTTACGGGTTTTAAAATTTTATATTATAAATCACTGTTTTACCACATTTGATATCAGTAGTTTGACATAATATTTTTTTTTTCTTTTTGATTTAAGTTGAATGTATGTAATATAACAAATCTATGTTTCGAAACTCGTATTTATTGTTCAAATCATATGTAATATTATCTTATGAATTTCAACATTTGGCCATAAACGAAAAAATAAAAGTCGTCAAAATTCGAACTTTTTTCTGGGTCTATATAGGTTATACGTTGTATAACATTGTTGTGTATTAAAATTCATATTTAGAGTTAAAATCATGTGTGTTGTTGTCTTTTAAGTTTTAAAATTTTTACATACATAATATCATATATGATTTATATTTATATCATATATAATTTACAGTAATATCACATATTATATTGTATTATCATATATGATTTTATTATATATCACATAGGATTTATATTCATATCATATATGATTTACACTAATATCACATATGATATAGTATTATCATATGTGATTTTAGTATATATCACATATGATTTATGTTCATATCATATATGATTTACAATAATATCACATATGATATAATATTATCATATGCGATTTTAATATATATCACATATGATTTATATTCATATCATATATGATTTACAGTAATATCACATATGATATAGTAGTATCATATGTGATTTTAGTATATCTCATGTTATGTCAAAAAACGAGAAAAAATAAAACTAATTAAAACTCGATTTTTTTTTCTAAATTTAGGTAGTTTATACATTTTATAGTAATTCTCTTTTATACAATTTTACGTAATGATGTAAATATCATATATGATATCATCGTTATAATTTCAATACCCATAAAAAAAAAAAAAAAAAAAAAAAGTCGTCGAAAGTATATAACACCACTGCTCTAATTAAAGATAAAAACGAGACGATCGCAACGGTGTATTTTGTTTCGTATAACGATCAACGGTTTGTGAGATAAATTAATTTAAAAAAATAAAAGAAAAAATGAGTTTTGGTTTTAATCTTAACCATCAGATTAAAATGGTATCAAGGGCCAAAATGATGTCTTTTTGTCTTAAGAAAATTATGGGTCTTAAATAATCTTTTCTCATATATAATAATTTATTGGTTTTACTATTTTATGTAAAATTAGTGTCATTAATAATTAGAAATAACTAAATATTCAAATTAAGAGTGTTTTAAGTGAAAATGTAAATATAATATTCCGTATTTTATTTACTTAAACTTGTATTAACTTATTCCATCTCAACATTCTTTAATAAATATAAATTAATTATATTTTTCAACTAATAAAATGATACATTTACCATTTAAAAGTTTTTCGATTGTTTGAATTTAAAAGTAAATAATTATTTTGAAAAAAACAAAAATATAAATGTGAATAATAATATTGATATGAAATAATAGCCTTTTCTGATTTACATCCATTTAAAATGATCACTTAATTGACTTAATCGTTATGTTTGAAAATTATCGAACTTCTAAGTTAAAACACATAAATTAGTTGTTAGTAACAGGTGGAAAGCTATTATTAACAAAACTCTTTTAGATAAGATTACTCTATATTTTTACTAACTATATAAATTGTTTGTTTATTATAACAGAAGAACAACAAAACTTAAAGGACTGAATATGTAAATATTTCAAACTACCTAAATATCAGTATACCTCCTTTTCTTATAACTACCACTCAACATAACAACTTTTTACAAACCATTCATACATTTGATTCAATCATGGAATCTAAAATTTTGTTCATTTTCATAACATGTTTGTTCTTCATCAACACATGTTCATCATCATCATCATCTGATATGGTGGAAATCAAGCCGGTTAACGATGCCGAGAAGGTTCAAGTAATGGTTTACTATGAATCGTTATGTCCGTATTGTGAGAATTTCATCGTTAATTATCTTATCGACGTGTTTTCTCAAGGAATCGATGCGATTGCTGATGTAAAACTGTTTCCTTATGGAAATGCTAAAGTCAACTCCAATGGAAATATTACTTGCCAGGTTTTTTTTCTTACTACTTTGGTCATGTCGATTTAATCTATGTCGTATAATATTATCTTGATCATGATCCGAATATATATATATATATATATATATATATATATATATATATATATATATATATGGAAAGTAAAGAGATAATTACCACTTGAGAATTTGAAAATTGGATAAAACTAGTAAGAGATAACAAGTTCAATTACTGTTGGAGACATTTACCGGCTCAAAAAATCATTATCCAAATAATTATCAATTCATACCGTTTCTTTTGGAGGATTATTAGCTTATTTAGTGTTTGGATAAACTTATAAGACAAAACTTATTAGCTTATTTATGTTTCTTTCTTATTTTTTCAAATAAGCTCGTTTTGAATGGCTTGTGGACTTAATTTGGTTTTTTAGCTTATCATATCATTCTTTAAATGAATAAGACAACCAATTTTTGTGTATGAAGTAATTTTAGTAGTGTACAAATCACCTTTCTTTATTGATAATAAAAACTTATGGCTAAAATGATGTTTTAAATATTTAACGATCTTTGTTTTAATAACTTTGTAGATTTGTGTAGTTTTTAGTACGGATCTAATTATATACTCATTATATGTTACTTGATATAATTCGACAGCACGGTGAACAAGAATGCTTCTTTAACACTGTTGAAGTGTGTGCGATCAATACCTGGCCTGATGTGGTAAGGTTTTTACGAACTTATCAATAAAAAATACTACGTATACTCGAGGCTAATTAGGATCAAGTATTTCCCAAATGTTTATCTTCTTGCTGACAAACATGTCATTTATATGCAGCATGATCACTTCCCTTTCATCTTTTGTGTCGAGAGATACCTCTACCATGGCAAGTTAGATATGTGGGAATCGTGCTTTGAGGAACTAAGTTTGGACCCAAAACCCGTGAAGGATTGCTACACTGGCGGACTTGGAAACCAGGTTAAGTTTTATTGATTCATATGCCGCGTAGTTCTTATGCTTTAGTACTTTACATAAATCAGCAATCAATTTGATCACTAAAATTTAAAATCCACTAATGGTTGATTTTAATTTAACGTCGTGCAGCTTAACCTACAATACGCAGCGGATACTAACTCCCTTCAACCACCAAAGAAATACGTTCCATGGGTTGTTGTGAATGGGAAACCACTTTATGATGTAAGGTTCTTCAACTCTAGTCTCAAATTCATCAGTATTTTCTTTTAGTTGTGGCAGTATCGACCCGTTTGCCTTCAAATGGGTTGATTTTGATTCTATATAATCTCAAATAAAAAACATTACAGTTTTTTCTTCCGGTCATAACAAACACATTATTTATTTACTGGGCAATTTTCTTTTTTAAATTTGACATTAGTGTTAGCATGTCAACCGGATAGAAATAAAATGACATGCTTCAGCACAAACTCATTTTGACCGATTATACAACAGACCACTTTTTCTTGATCTCAATTGCTGAGGAATATGATTCGTTTGTTATTTCAGGACTACATTTACATCATAACAAACATATGCGGAATGTACAAGGGCCCGACTTTACCCAAAGCTTGTCTAAGATGTCTTGCATCATCTGAAAACCGCACACCCCAAGATAGAGCGATTCCTCTTCACCCAGTGACTTATGCAGATGCACCATCAAATCCTTTACTGTCAAAGTTTAGGTCAAATTTGATGTCCTTGATGTTCAAGCGAAACCTTGCAGCGTAGAAATGAAAAAAAAACCCGTGTAAATTTGTATAATTACTTTTAGAAAATGCTATTTGCACTTCAAAAAGTGATGTTTGCACAACATATTCCTCTAGCATGTAGACCGTGCCAGAGGAATGAAGTGCAGACATTGTTCTTTGAACGACACATGTGTCGGGATATTATAAGACGTTATGTAATGTAGGTGATAAAATCACAATATGTTGTATTTTGTTTATATCTCTGTTTTCAGCTTGTATAAATAGTAAAATAAGCGGTGTAATCTTGTATTATGTTTATTAAGCCTAAATCGAATATTTCTTTTTACATTTCGACTCACTTCATATGTTACTAGGCCAAAAGGTCCAGAAGTCATATATCAAACTGAATATCTAAAAAACCAAACCAAACCAAAATCGACAAATCCAAAGAGTTCGTATTTAAAAATGAATCGTGATCTTATCAAAGGTTATAGGCATCGCAGACCTCAATCAAATAAAGACGTTACATATCTTGAAAAGCGTAAGAAAGACGTGTAATATATATATTTTTTTAAAAGCACACACCAAAGAATCGAAGTTAGTAAAGTATTAGTATAAGTTTTTTGTATTGGACTGTATCGACCGATACCAAACCGGTTTATTTTAGTACCCTATTTGGTTCCAAAAAAAAATACTAACCAAATCTTGATACCAACAATTTCGATAATGACATGGTACCACGCTCATCCGTATTCGAACCTAACACCTTCTTTATACAAGGTTCTTATCAAAGTTTTCTCGTTCTTAGAGATTAAAATCCCATTTTTTGTACTTCATCAAAAAAATCAAAAATCACAAAAAGGACAATTTTACCCTTTTAAAAACACACTACATTTATCCACAATTCCCCCACAAAAGCCTAAACCGATACACATACACAATGGCAAAACCGTAAATAAAACAAATCCGAAGGCCAAATTTCGAACCCAAAATATCAAAAATCAGTATAAACAAACACTCCAAATTTAATCAAGTAGTAAACATGGAGTCTAATCGCCGATTAATCCTTCTTCTTCTAATCGTCTTCTTAACCTCAATCCACTCGACGGCGACTGCATCTCCGGTCGCCGTCGCCGGAGAAAAAGTGTCGTTGACTTTATACTACGAAGCTCTTTGTCCGTATTGTGAAAAATTCATAGTTAATCATTTATATAAGATATTTGATAATGGATTGATTTCGATCGTTGATCTGAAGCTTAGCCCGTATGGAAATGCTAAGATCAGCTCAAATGGCACCGTTGTTTGCCAGGTTTAATTTTAATTTAATTTAAAAATTATTGTTTGACTTAGGGGATGTTTGTGTAAGCTTATTTTTTGAGCTAAGTAGTTTATGACTTATAAAATATAAGCTTTTAGATTTTTATAAAGTGTTTGTAGTAGCTTATTACAAAGAAAAAATGTTTGATAAGCCCATAAGCCACACAAAAGGAGTTTATAAAAACGTTTTATAAAAACGTTTTACATAAGCTCTTAATTCTAAGCTAATAAGCTCAAACAAACACCTAAAATTGATTTATCTCTCTTATATAAGCTAAAAGCTCATTCTATAAGCTAAAACAAACACCCCCTTAGCATTTTTGTTCATTTGAATATATTATTTTCGGTGTTAAGTAATTTGTTTTCAAACTTGCATTGCGATAATGGTTTATGATTGTTTCTCACCCATCTCGTAATATATATGTCGATTATATTGGTTTTTCAGTTTGACTTTTCTATTACTTATTGTTTATAAAATAAGGCATTTAAATTCCTTTGTTAAATAAGTTATTGACATAGTAATTTTTAAAATTTTCCTGAAGAATATATCATTTTTCAGTAAAATATATAACTATTTACACTTTTATTACTTAGTTTTTCGATTATTTATACCTTCATTATAAATATACGTTTTGTTTTTGATATATTGCGTTTTCCTTATTCATGTTTTTCAAGTAATAAGTTTACTTGTCCTCTGTTATTAGGTTATCGGTTAATGACTTACGTCTTAAATTTAAGGTTATCGGTTAAGGTTTGTAAAAAATGGTTTAGTAAGTCAATAAAACTTTGACCAAGTTATGATGTTACTGGAATTTAATATGTATAAGAATTGATTATAATATTTTTTTATTTATAAAAACTATGTTTGACTTTTTATATTAGAAAAATATATGTTATGTAACTTTAATGATATTTGAAAAAAAAATTGAAATAAAGATGAGTAAAGGTAGTTTGGTTTTTTGACTTTACTTAGATTTTCGACATTTAAGTATAACATTAAATTAAATTCTTTATAATATAGTAATGACGAGGCTTTAAATGTTGTAATTTGTGTTATGTGTGTTGTATATTAAACTTTAATTGATATAACGGGGGTAGATTAGTAATTATATTTTACTTAAATTTCAACACTTAAGTAAATGGGGAAATGCTTTATATATTAGTAAAAATTTATTTAAAATGAAATTTCGTGTGGACCTTTCCAAAAAAAACTGTGCGCAAACAAAAAAGTTCGAAATATGATAAAGTGTAATTAATGAAGTGTTTTTTTATTACAGAGATCAATTATTTTTAAAGTTTGAAAAATTAAAACCTTTTTAAGTGTAAAATTAGAAATTACTATATTTTAAATTAATTGTACATGTTTAAAAACGGACAAGGAAGTAGTAAAAACTTTTTAGTTTAGGTAGGAGGTTTTGAACGCCGGGTCGTCTTACCACTAAGCCACCTTGGAAGCTCTAATTCATTATTCACTATTTTCGGTTTTTCACATTGCTATTGAACATTACCAGATTTGTTGAGAAATCACTTGAATAGAATTGAAATTACTTTTTAAGTAGCTAAATGAACAAAATTACACTTAGTTATAACTTATATATCTGATGACTCGTTGGTGTACTGTGAATAAGTGAATCTCTTACACATGGAAAACTCACTGGCCAGAAAACACAACCTGTTAAAAAACACGATACGACTATCATTTGTTCTGTTTTTGTTTAGCACACGGTGTAACTTTTTGAGATATCGTAGTTCTTCCTTAATCGTCAACTAAATGTACTAAGCTGATTTTATTTTGTTGATTTTGCAGCATGGTGAATGGGAATGTGTGCTTAATACAGTAGAGGCCTGTGCAATTCATGTGTGGCCTGTTGTGGTAAGATTCAAAGTCTACTTGCGACACAGATATTATATTTTAGACAAAGTATTTGACTATACTCATATCTCTTTTTTTCATAACATTTGGATAAAAATTGATCTGGATCAACACAACCCGTGCAAAAAGTACAAGATCTGACCCGTTATCCAACCCGCCTATTTTAACACCTCTACATTTGATTGTAATCTTTGTTTCTAATGTGCAAAGCTCTTTAAGTACTATTCAAAACCAACTTACGTTGCTTTTGATAGCTATTAGAATTAGTCCGAGTTCAAAACTGTTGGGTTTTCGTTACTTTTTTATGTTGTTGTTGTAAGTTGTAACACAGATTTCAATGCAGAGTGACTACTTTCCTTTTGTCTACTGCGTGGAAAAGTTAACATCTGAAGGGAAGTATGCCGAGTGGGAAGCTTGTTTTGAGAAATTAAATTTAGACTCAAAACCTGTTACTGATTGTATCAGAAGTGGTTTTGGACACGAGGTTAGTTTTTTTTGGCTAATTGCGTGTCGCTCATGTTTAGTCTTTCCGTTAAGATAATTGTCTCTTATAGTACATGTGAGTTTTTGCTCTTTTAAGTCTTTTTTATCATATTCTTTCTTATAACTATGCAGCTTAATCTACAATATGCTGACGAAATAAAGGTGCTTGAACCTCCTCATACTTATGTACCATGGGTTGTCTTGAACGGACAACCACTTTATGACGTGAGTTATTTTGATTCCCTACAAAGAAACACTTGGCATTTGATAATTCTAGGAAAATGACATGTGTTTACCGAATTGCAGGATTACGAGGATTTTATAAGCTTAATCTGTAAAGCTTATAAAGGCGATAATGTGCCTCAAGCTTGCTTCAGTTTATCCCACCCCATTACCGCAAAAAAGGACAATGCAAAACTGTCCAATCATGTATGTTACAAAGAAGACGATGTAAAGTCAAAGTCAAAGTCAATGCTTTCGGAAATCATCTCATCAACAACAGCTTCCTGGTTGCAGCATATTGGCATGGCTGAATCAATGTAAGATTAATGTTATGTTCGCAAACTCATTTCATAGTAACTCTTGTTTACGGATATGTGGATAAAGTAACTTATAGGCATGCCTTGTTACGATAATGTTACACTTGTAATCGTTGTTTCAATGGGGATAAAATGTTATTTGTATTTCTGTTCATTAGTTTGCATAATTTGAATAATATAAAGTATTTTTATTGCCGAATATTTTCGTGATAAAGTTTTTTGTGTAAATTCTGAGATGTTCTAATGGTTGTAAATTGTGATTGTAAAGTTTTGTATCATAAACGTTTATACACTGTCTTTTTTTGTCCAAATATGATACAAAAAAACATAGTTTGTTACTCTTTTTACTAATTTGATACGTGACCGATTCGTGTGATTAACGAAATGACTTCTTATGAGAAAACACCTTCCAAGGATTGATTCTTTTACCAAGTTTGTTTCTCTTGGTCACATTGAGGGCTTGTTTTCTATGGACCAACTTCCATCTTGTATTGTGTTTGTTTCACGGATCAAGGTTCACAACTTTTCAATTTCAGTCGATTTTTGGCTCGTGATCAAACTGATGATTTGGTTTGAATTTTTCTCTTTTTCTGAGGCAAGTTGGTCAAAAGTATGTTGCAAACCTTTGGCATGGTCTCTCATATACGTCACCATTTTTTTAGTAACATCATCTTGTAATTCAGTACGCAGTCAATATTTCTGTTAATATTGATTGCGAAGTAAAATACTACAAGATAATGTTACTAAAATACACGATCACGTATTTAAGACTTTGAGTAGTCTTATTGGAATCAATACAGTATATAAACAAACATGTTCGCATTTTTTTCATTCAATCACAGTACGTAGCATGGAGTCTAATATTCGATCAACTGTTCTGCTACTTCTACTAATCGGAAACTCACTCTGGTCTGCAACTGCATCACCATTTATCCACTCTGCCTCCACCGTCACTGGAGAAAAAGTAGCATTGAATTTATACTACGAAGCTCTATGTCCCTACAGCAAAGATTTCATAGTCAATTATCTATACAAGTTATTTGATAACGAATTGATTTCAATTGTTGATTTGAAGCTCAGTCCTTACGGAAATGCTATAATCAGTTCAAATGGAACTATTGTTTGCCAGGTTTGACTATTTACTATCTCCGTCACAAAATAATTGTTACATTATAAGTCACTGTGTGTTACTTTTATACGATTGTTTAAATTATGTATATATCGGGGCATTTAACGAAAATGTTTGGAAGCAGTATGTTTAGCAAACATCAACTTTCTTGAGAATTGGTATATTTCTTTATCGTCATTCAAACGTACTAATATGATTATATTTTGTTTATGTTTATAGCATGGTCAATGGGAATGTGTGCTTAATACAGTTGAGGCCTGTGCAATTCATGTTTGGCCTGTTGCGGTAAGGTTCAGTCTCTTCGATTACTTATGAATGAGTTGATTTGGGACACGTACAATTTCTAAGTAGTCATATAGGTGAAACAAAAGTTTAGCTAAAAACACAACGGGTCAAATGTGTCGAACATGTCGAAACTCGCCCAATCAGTGTTTTTAATGTATAAAATTCATAACAATTTTACACTCTAATTATTTATAAAATTTTCATATTTGTTTTTGGATAAAAAGTGTTTCAGATCAATCCAACGTGAACAAAAAGGTACATGTTCTGACTCGTTACCCAACCTGCCTATTTTGTCACCTCTACATGCTATTACATATTATTTGATTTTATGGTAGCTATTTTCATAATATTGTGATTTTGCCGCTTGTAACACAATTTTATGCAGAGTGACCACTTTCCTTTTATCTACTGTGTGGAAAAATTAACCTCTGAAAAGAAGTACGCCGAGTGGGAAACTTGTTTTGCGAAATTGAATTTGGACCCAAAACCTGTTACTGATTGTATCAGTAGTGGTTTTGGACACGAGGTTCGTTTTCTTGTGTAATGACATCTTAACTCTGCTCTAGATTACTTATTGCACAAAATTCATTATACATTTATTATGCAGCTTGATCTACAATATGCAGACGAAATAAAGGCGCTTAAACCTCCTCATACTTATGTACCATGGATTGTCGTTGATGGACAACCACTTTATGATGTAAGTAATTTTGAATCTCATACGATAAAATTAGTATTCGATAATTGGGATTTTCAAGCTGGACCGGTGCCAATTTGTAAATTTGATAACTCTCACCAAAGGTTATCGCATTGATGGACAACCACTCAGGACGTTTACCTGTTCAAAATGAGTCTTTTTAGTGTGGGGGTGGGGAATCTCAAATGTACCAATTTATTATATTTCGTGTCACCGAGTCATTTAATTATACTTTTAGAGAAATGACATTTGTTTTCTGACTTGCAGGAGTACAAGGATTTCATAAGCTTTATATGTGATGCTTATAAAGGCGATAATGTGCCAAAATCGTGCCTCGGTTTATCACACCCCATTTCCGCAACAAATGACAATGTAAAACATTTCAATCATGTTTGTTTCAAAGAAGACAATGCAAAGTCAAAAGTCAACACTTTCGGAAATCAACATCAGCTACATTGATGCACCATATTGGCATGGCTGAATCAATGTAAGATTAAAATGTTATGGTCACAAACTCTTATCCTAGTAACTACTTGTTTTCGGGTATGTGGGAATTCTAAGTGGTTTGTTATCAACAAAGTAAGTTATCGACACGTTTCGTTATGACAATGTTCCGGTGATGTTATACATGTAAATAGTTCGGTGATGATATGTTGATGTGTTAATTCTACTTTTCCCAAATGCTAACTCTAGACCACAAAATCGGACAGTGTATCCTTGTCGGTTGTAATATAGTTTTGGCAAGTTCGGGTTCGAACACGAGGACTAATGTAAATTGAGAATTTAAGTCAAACAAGTAACAATTAACAATTTGGGGGTTTGTGTTATAACTAAAATGTAACGAATAAGAAGTTGTTGTAATAATCAAGATTTAAAAGACATTTCCTTGGACCGTTCGCTAACGTAATGAAATCTTCTAAGTTAACGAAATGTTTGATTTACTTCTTATATAAAACCAAGTTCCTTTCGAATATCGTGTTATCTATAACTACCCAACGTGAACCCACTCCTTTTGAATATGGTAAACACCCCAATTAGTTATGCTTTAAGAACCAAGTCGATGTGCAAGACTTAATTTATTAAACTGCCTTTCGAATAGTTTACTAGTTTTCTAAACCAATTTCTCGTATTCATAAACTAGCATTCGTGTTTAGACTTAATTATTTTGACCACAATTACCGATTCCTTTCGAATACCGATAAACTATATCAAATAAAGACCGGTTGAATATTTCGTTCAATACTTTAGAAGTGTCGAGCTCTTTTCAAATACTCGAGGTTTATACCAAATAAAGAATATAAGTTGTCTAAATAATATAATCAAAAATTTAAACCTAAATGGATTTTTAATCAAACAAACACAATCAAACACCTCAAACCTAGAATTAATCAAAACATTATGTCACCAATCCAAGCAAACGATTAAGAAATTAGCTACTCATAATTGACATTAAACATGAATCATAAGAAAGGTTTAACATAGTACCAAGTGTTTGATGAAATGACAAAGTCTAAATACCCAAATTGAAATGAAATTGAAGCCAATATTGTGATTGTGATTGTAAAATAATGAAAACTTGTTGATTGTGGGATGAATTTCTTCAAGATTCTCCTTCCAAAAGCTCCAAGAATGGTTGTGTGTGTGATGATGGTCGAATCTTCCCTCAATGCAGTAATTAACACCAAAAGAAAAACCTTTCACATACCAATAATTGATGTAATTAATCAACAAGTTGTAACTGCCCGAAATATGACCACTGAGTCCCGTGGTGGTGGTCTAGACCGCCAACTTTTGTTCTTTGCTCCTTTTTCTCGCGTTATGTTGGCCAATCTCGATGCTTCTCCTCCAAACAACGAAATATATACTTGTGCAAAAATGTAAGTACAATGGGGCATATCCATCACATTTTAGATTAAACACATAACGAATATCGCTAATAAATATATATATAAATAAGCGATATCATACATCGACATTTTATCAAATATATTTGTATTGTGAAAAACATAAAACCATAATTATTTCCCACATTTCTTTTGAATGGTATATATGTATATTTTTGTAAGGTTGATGACATAAATAACAAATTACAATTTAAATTGTCTTTTTTGGGATGTTTAGTTATTTTTTTTTCCGATTTGGAGGATAAAAGTTTGGCTCCAATTAAATTTTTGGATAGTTTTTTGGCTTAATTTTTGAAATCGTTTAAGAAATCAAATCTTAATGTTATTTGTGTGCCGATTTCGACATATTTTGTTGTCTCAAAATATAATTTTGGCAAAAAGAAAATATCATGAAAAAATGGTCATTTTATAACATAATATCGCTTCCCGACGTCTAAAACGTATAAAAGAAAAACGATTATTTTTTCATGCTTTTTACTTTTTCGTAAAATTATGTTTTGTGACAACAATATATGTTCAAATCGTTGCATTTATAAATTATAAATTTTTTGTAAACGATTTGGACCTGGCCAACAAACTCCCCAAAAGTTGAATTTGAACCAATTTTTACTCCTTAATCGGCCAAAGATTATACATGTTGGGTGCAAACCTATGTCCGACATCGTTAAAAGAATAAACTAAATACTAACATATAAGCCAATGAGTTCTTCAGTCTATTGCCAATTGGTTTTAGAAAAGAAACCTCATTTGGCTTATATGTTAAGCACGTTGTTGGGCTAAACAGTTCTATCAATTGGTATCAAAGCTACGGTTGTAGCCCAGATGATGTGGTCGGCACAAGTGGTGCGATCCCCGATGATCCAAAGTCCAACTGAATATGGCGGTCCCGCTCGGTTGGAGCGAAGTTGATCCTGGAGACTTATATTGAAAGTCTTTCTGGTGGCCATAATCAAGAGAGCCGGGTGGACTGTTGTTGGAGGGGAGGCCCAAGAGGCGGAACTTGGGTTTGAGGGGATGATTGTTGGGTGCAAACTCATGTCCCACATCGGTAAAAAGATAAACTAAATGCTGACATATAAGGCAATAAGCTCTTCCCTATATTCCAACCTGTATGGTTTACTGACTTTAACAAGCCTGAGGAAACCCACGGAATACAAGAATTTTTTTCTATGGGGTAGTTATCGAACAAGAAAGAAGAAACAAACCGAGAGAATATATATTTAGACTCATTAAGGAAATGGAAATTTGGTACAAGGTTTAACACTAACCCCCTCACCTTAAATCTAACCTAAAACAAATACCTACTACTTCTAAAATATTCGATCCTAATTATTTAATAATCAGATAACAATACACCATCCTAATAAACAACTAAAAAAATAAATAATTTTTTTATGTAATTAACAGTCTATTGTTTTATGAATAAAAAAAACATATAAAAATATAGCCGCAACAACTTACTATTATTATTTAGAGAAATGATATACAAACAAATTTTTTACAAAATGTCACATACAAAATGAGTTGTCATTTTGTAAATGGTGAAAAATAATAGGAGAGAGAATGAGTGTTTTTATGTGATTGGTCACATATCAGTATCCACCCATTTTGTATGCAATTTTTTGTAAACTCTTTATATGTGTAGCATTCCTTATTTATTTATTCCACACTCATGACACGTATACTGATAAACCGACTATCTATAGTAAATGACAAATTTGTCTATTTACAATTAATTCACAACTCTACTTTTTTTAATAATAAAGTCAATAAATTACACATTTATGAAAAAGCCACAAAAATGACAATATTACCCCTTACTTCTATAAAATTAATCTACCCACCCAAATACCCAAAACAAGACAAATACACTATGGCAATAATGTAAATAAACAAAAATACCAAGGGTAATATGAACTTAAAAGCCATAATAAATAAACACTTGAACATAAACACCACCTTTTTTTTCATAGTAACAAACATGGAGTCTCATAGTAGCAAAAATGTCCGATCATATGTTCTACTGATTGTTTTGATCGTCTCCGTTGCCGCGAATTTGTTTCCGTTGTGTTCGGGTTTGGTTTCTTTGTTGTCGGGTGACGAAAAAGTGGAGTTGAGTGTTTACTATGAAGCTTTGTGTCCGTCTTGTGAGGATTTCATAGTTAATGATCTATATAAGATTTTCGATAACGGGATAATTTCGATCGTTGATCTTAAGCTTAGTCCTTACGGAAACGCTAAGATTCGTTCCAATGGTACCATCGTTTGCCAGGTTCGTTCGGTTACAAAAGATTTCAAGCTTTTAATTAAAATAAAAGTCCCAAATCAAAAATTCTTTTTAAAAGTTTTTCGCTTTTAAAAAATAAAAGATTCAAAATAAAATCTCCAACTTATAGCCTTCAGTTACAGAGTCTGTAGCTACGGCTCCCAGTTCATTTACGCCACACATACCCTAAAACTATTATTTAATTTCACCAAAAAGGTTTTCAATAAAGTAAAATTTAGTTGAAAAAAGTTATTTATCCCAAAAGAAATAAAAATCTTAGAATTATTATTTATTTTAAGAGAAAAATATACTCATTTTTTTCTTTAATTAATTAAGATACTATTTTAGGTTTTTGGTATAGTTTAAGTCAATTTTTACATAGTTAATCAAACATTTCATTTAGGAAAACTGGTTAATTTTCTTTTTATCGGGTTAATATGTTATCATAGCATTTTTTACTTTTGTACATTTCATTAATAAAAATGATATATTAATGTACCACAAACTAAATCCATATCCATCAATTCCTTTTTTTAAACATGTCTTTCGTCTTAAGTCTGAATTATAGTTGTTAAACTTGTACATGTCACGAGTCGAGTCATTTTATACTAAAAAGGTACCGACTCAGATCATAACTCGAAAATACATTTGACTCGTATCATGACTCGTCAGACTCGGACCTTGACTCGAAATGCATTTAAATTATCAATCAGTTCAATAAAAAAACTTCATATTTACCTATATTATATGGATATTATATATTCATTTATGTATGTTTTAAATTATGATATGAACCAAAATTTGATAAAACGATTCACATCACTACGTACGAGTTCACAACTATGGTTTTAAAAAATATGTCAAATATCAAAACTTGATGAACATAAATTGGGTTTTGGGCCTACATAACCGTTTGTGGGCAAGTTTTGGGCTATTAGCGAATGGCCCAGTTAACGATGTTGGGATATCTTACATGATTAACGGTCAACTTATACCATGGTTGATTTTTGGTCTTAAGATATATGGGCCTTTTTACATCCATTGTTCAGTATTACAGCAATTCTTAATGCAAAATTTAAGTGTTTGGTCTAGGGGTGTATGTTTCGGCTTATGGAACGGCCTTATGAGTTTATGTAACTTTTGAAAAACTCATAAGCTCGTAAGCCCCAAAAAATGAGCATGATCTTATCAAAAGTTGCATAAGCCAAAACAAACACCTCTAAGATGATTTTATATTGTTTATGTTGCAGCATGGTGAATGGGAATGTTTACTCAACACCGTAGAGGCTTGCGCGATTCATGCTTGGCCTGCTGTGGTAAGCCCATAGTCCAGCATTTTACCTAAGTACAAAATGTTTTATCAAAATCAAATGTCGTAAAGAGAGTGATAAAATGACATATCATGAGAAATCGTATGGACATTATTCATAGATCAAAATGATAGAAATTCCAAGCTTTAAAACATAATCGTTCTAATACAAAAATTCAATGCAGAGTGACCACTTTCCTTTCGTCTATTGCGTGGAAAAATTAAATTACGAAGACAAGTACAAAGAGTGGGAAACTTGTTTTGAGAAATTAAACTTGGATCCAAAACCCGTTACCAAATGTTACAGTAGTGATATTGGACACAAGGTAAGTTTTTTTGCCTGGCTGTATAGTATGAGCTTGAATCGTATATTATATATATGTGATGCCGTTTTCTTCATTAGAGAAGGAGCACATATACGCATTACGTGTTTTCATTATCCATTTGAAATGCAGCTTGAGCTACAATATGGCGATGAAATTAAGGCTCTTGAACCTGCTCATGCTTATGTCCCATGGGTCGTTGTGGATGGAAAACCGCTTTTTGATGTGAGTATTTCGTATTCTCTTGAAGATTAATTTGTGACCATTTCATAACTTTCCAAACATTTTTAGTGCGAAAACATTTAAACTTTAATATGCGTAGCTACAAAAAAGTTCCGTAGTGAAAATATGGTAAATTAATAAATATGTTGCAGGTATTTTATTTACAATTGTTTTGTGACTTGTAGGAATACACGGATTTTATGAGCTTCATTTGTAAAGCATATAAAGGGTCTAACGTGCCCCAAGCGTGTCGAAATTTATCCAACCCCATTAGCATGCCAAAAGACACCGCAAAACCTTTATGCTACAAAGAAGAGAATGCAAAATCAACGCTATTGGAAATCATCTCATCAATAACAGCGTCTTGGATGCGCCATGTTGGCATGGCGGAATCTATGTAAGAATAAAAGTAGTATGTTCACAAACTCTTTTCCTAGTAACTTAACAAAATAAGTTGTGGACATGTCTGGTAATGATAGTCATCAACATGTAAACGTTGCGCCTATGTGAGGTAAAATGTTGCAAGCTTATGGTATTCGGGTTTGACTTAATGGTTCCATGTTTGGACTTACGTCGACCAAAAATGCACCTTATGAAGATAAGTAAAAAAAAAAAAAAACTTATGAGACAGAGCCATCAGTAAAAAACCGTCTCTTTTATTCGAAAATCATAAACAGTTACGTAAAATTATGTACCAATATCGGTTTTTCTTTAATCAAAATATCCCTATTGCATATATGTTTTGATATTATAAGGCACTTTTATATTTACTAAGAAATTTTAACCTAAAAAAAACTATGTAATATAAAAAACTTTAATATTGTATTTTGATACAAACAACTAGACCATGAATGGGTCCATATAAAGAGCAAAATATGGAGAGTACTTAGAAAAGTGAGGGGCCTATATGTTAATATGAGAAAGTGAAAGGTCAGACTACATTTTGTCTTTTTTATATTTATTACCCCTCCCCTTTCTTTATTTCCATGTCGGGGTCTTCTACTACATTTTGTCAAATTTAACTCATTATCCTTTTACCCATTTTTGTTTAATTCTTTTCTTTTTCAAATATGTACATTTTTAAAAACTTTTCTTTTTTCACAAGATATATTTCTTATTTAGTTTTTATGTTTTTTTAAGGGAAGAAATATATTTTTCATGTTTATAATGAAAAGAAACAAATTGATTCATGCGAGAATATAAAAGAAATGTCCATTAATATGTGATTATGTCGAATGACATTTAAATATTAAAACTATAGAAAATTATAAGATAATATCAATTCACAAGTATCTAGAACTATTCACATGTATTTATCGTTTGTCAGATGAGTATTTATGTATAATGAATTTCTTTTATGATATTTTATAGGTAATTTTTAGTTTTTTACATATATATTTACTAGATATTTTTTTTTTATCTCAAAAAGAGCTAAATGGTAATGAACTAAATTAAATGTGATTTAACACTTTTTATGATAATTTTTGTATTTATGAAAGAAAAAATGAATTTTTGGATACACCATTCATTATAACAAAGACGCTCTTAGAAAAGTAAAGTTCAAATTATTTATTTCATGATTCGTGTTTTTACTAGATTAATTTTTAGAGTATATTTTTTAATATTAATATTAAGAGAGAATGGTGCAAATGGTACTTGTATTTTGCTATGCTTTTACAAACCATCCTCTCGTTAAAAAAAATAGCATTAACCATTCTTTCGGTATTCATTTTATCACCGATCATCATTTTATCAGTAGGAAAAGATTAAATTACCCTTGTAGTTTGTCATGGTTTTTTAAACAAGTGAAAAGTATATTTATTTTGTCAAATGACAAAAAAAAATGATTGATGATTAATAAAAACATATCAAAAGGGTGGTTTATGTTATTTTTACGGCATAAGGTCGAAATTGTGAAAAAGACCAAGTAGAAGAACAATTTTTGATATTTATTTCTAGGGGTGGCAATACTTGACATGACATGAAATCCGACCTGAGACCGACACAAAAATTAACGGGTTAGGTCCTATAATCTCGATCTACCAACCCGCTGACCCAGATTATTTTCAGGTTAGGTTCGTGTTGGTCATTTTGGTTAAATGAGTCGACCTGAAACTTTTATAAAGTATTTTCTATAAACCGTAATATATTAAATTTAATATATATTTAACCATATTTAACTAAAATAACCCTTTATTTTAATTTTAATGATAGTAATTTATCTTTTTTTTTTATAATTATTTGTTTATAAACTTCTAAATTATCTTTTTCAACGTTGAGAATATAACCAACTTAAATTATTCATAAAGTAAACCCATTTTGAACTTATTGACCCGAAACTAACCTGTTTCGCTAAAACTAGTTAGTCAATCCACTAACATGTATAATAAACGGGTTACCCGAGTTAGGTTTGGGTTGACCCTGACAACCTGTTAACCCGAACCCGATAACCTAATTATGTTAATGGTTTAGGTTCGGATTGACTAATTTCAACCCGCCAACCTGTTAACCGAAACCCGTCAACCTGTTAACCGAAACCCGTCAATCCGAACCCGACCTGATTTACCACCCCTATTTATTTCTAAGCTTAATATGGTTTATTTTTTTACATTTAAGACAAGTTGTAGTCGGCTCTTGTATGTAGTTTTGGTTTCATAAATATGTGGGTAATGGAATAAATAACCAACAATAGGAAAAATAAAAAATAAATAAAAAAAATGGTGATTAAAATAAGAAGTGACACTTCGAGCAAAGTACTTGTTCTCTTTTTCTTTTTTTGAATTAAATTAATTAGTTAACTGGGAATATCTTTTTTGTGTTATCTATATTTTTATGAATTTCTTTTATGGATTTTTGAGGAGAGCCCTACCTTTTAGAAAAAAAAGGGTCTTCTATCCCTTTTCATGTTTATTTGTTATTGCAAATATAGACCATAAAAAGGAGAATATCTAGTACATTTTTAACCTAATCTACTAGTATGTTTTATAATTAGTTTTTTGAAAGAAAAAAAACTAAATTTATGTTTATATTATCAGTTCGTGAACACGTCTCTAGTAACTTATTTACCGCATTAAGAATAACTTTTTGACATATATCGCATAAAACTAAATATCAAAATGAAACCTTTTCATATCGGGTTAATCTATGTAACAAGTTTTGATTATGGTTCAATAATATGATGAACTTATATGTTAAGTTAATATATTGTAACTACATTTTGGTTAGTTATCCAACAATGAACACATGTGAAGTATAAACATGCTTAATGCTTAAACAAAATGGAATAATTGCAATCTTATTAAGTAACAAGTAAGCTAAATATTGTCGGTATCAATTTCTCTTGAATATGTTTTATTGGTTTAGTACTAGTAAAATGAAAGCTAGCAAAGGAGTAAATGACACAATAATAAAACAAAAAAATATTAAAAAGATAGTACTTGAATAAGAAATGTGTTAATCTTGTAGGGAACAATGAATGCAATGTTTGAATGGTTTTGATATGATTGAAATTTATCGTTTTTCGAATTCCACATTATCATGTTTATATAAGGTTCTATTCTAAAACCGAATGACGATAGGTAGAGTAACGCGTGCTCTTATTCGTTACATTTAGATTTTTCGTGTCCGGTTTTTGAGATAGCGGTTTAGAGTTTTATACCTAAGAAAGTAAGAATCATCCCCTAAATATTATTTGGATTTTGGAGTAGTAATATGTCAAGAATGACATGGATTTAAATGTCTTTTCCATTGTCTCCTCTATTTTTTTTATGAACCAAGACTTTTTCATGATTATTTTTTGGAAATAAAATATATATAATGGACAAACATATAAGAGTAATAGTTGACCAATATAATAATATCTTTTTTTCAATGTCAAAGTATTATAGTGCAATGGCATAAAAATCATGAACAAATACTTTACATGTGTAATGTTTAATAAAGCAAGTTTTAATATAGTTATAGAAATCTTAGAGGAAAACTCGAACTTAAAAACTTTTCTAGATGTAAACCATCTTCTATCAATGAGGCATAGCCATTGACAATATAGTTATAGAGATTAATTTTCTCTTCTTTTATGTTGGGATTTTTTAATTTTGCAAATACTACAAAATCCAAGTCTTTATCAATTATATATAAAAAATAATTAAGCTCCTCTATAAAATAATAATTTATATTAATATCATCATGGAGGAAACGGTGGTCTATCGGTGCTACCATATTTAATAATTCACCGTCATTTTTAATAATAATTAAAAAAAAAATGTTATATCTTTCTAACCACTTTTTGTTTTATTTTCTTACTTTAGCTTATTTTGTAGTTCTTATATTATTTCGCTTAGAAAGAAAAAAAAATTTATTGACATATTTGGATAATTTTATAAGCTCACTAACAATTTTATTAAAAAACACTAGTAAAAGATTGTTATTTCTTTTTTAAATAAATAACTTTTTAAGTCGATAAATGTTTGAATATTTTATTAACTTGATACCTTTCCTTTTTGGCGAGAGATTTATACTCTTATAAATTACCTCAAAACTTTAACTAAGATATATAAGAGTGACTCTATTGAATGATGTATGTATTCTTTTATACTAACGTTATGCTTTAGAGTTTTGGTAACAACAATTTTTATGTCTATGTTTATAAAACTCAATAACTCTTCGTCATGTTTAGAGTATCATCCAGTATTGAATGGAACTATAGACTTTCGATAAATAATATATAAACCATAACTTTTAGAACTGCGGTTAGCTAAAGTTATTTTTATAGTATATGAAGATAAGAGCACCCGGAGTGATAATGAGCCACAATGTGGGTTGTGGAGGTTGTGGGGGAAAAAGGTGATGACGTGACAGTGAGAATGTGAGTTGTGAGATTGTTGGGTTGTTATGATAGAGAGGGTTGTGGAGGTTGTGGGAGTTTAATTTTTCTTTTTTTTTTTTCTTAAAAGATTTAAATAAAATAAATAATACATTTTATTAAAATAAAAATACAATACAATAATTAAAAAAAACACACAATACAATAATTAAAAAAAAATTACAATACAATAATTAAAAAAAAAACACAATACAATAATTAAAAAAAAAATTACAATACAATAATTAAAAAAAGCTAACGTTGTCGATAGTTATCCGGAAGTGTCGAAATGTAGGCTACGAGATCCTCCCGGAGTGTGTGGTGTGTGGGCCTGTCTCTAACCTCTCGGTTAATCCGGATACGTTCGTTGATTCTCTCGTTATAAGTTCTCGGAATGGGTACCGGAGGAGCATACCATTCATCGGCATCGCATTTCGACCGTCCGTTGTCTTCAACGATCATGTTGTGTAATATAATAGCCCCATACATAACTCTTCTAAGTTTGTTCATCTTGTAAAATCTAGCGGCATGTTTTATAATACCCCAACGACCTTGAAGAACACCGAATGCCCGTTCGATATCCTTTCTCGCACTCTCTTGAAAACGTTTGAATTTTTGGCGAGGTTCTTCAAATGGGTACGAGAAAGATTTAACAAATGTCGACCACTCCGGATATATACCGTCTGCAAGGTAATATCCTTTAGTGTACTGGTAGCCGTTGACGGTGAATGTGTAGTCCGGGGATGAGTTGTTGAGCATATCATGAAACAACGGCGATTGTTTAAGCACGTTGATGTCGTTGTTCGACCCGGCGACACCGAAGTAAGCATGCCATATCCAAAGATCGTACGAGGCAACAGCTTCCAACATAACCGTTGGATAACCATGGTCACCTCGTGTGTATTGCCCCTTGTATGCATTTGGACATTGATCCCATTTCCAATGCATACAGTCTATGCTACCAAGCATACCCGGAAACCCGTGAACCTCATCGTGTTTTTGATATAAACGATAAACATCATCTTGTGTGGGGGCTCTTAGATAAACGTTTGTATATAGATGGATTACACATTTTAAAAAATTATCTAAGGATTCGGTTGAAGTTCTTTCAGACATTTGTAAATATTCGTCTAAGGCGTCCGGAGTAATCCCGTACGCCATCGCACGAATAGCCGACGTGCATTTATGCAAACAACTAAAACCCATTTTACCCGTTGCATCGGGGCGTTGCGTGAAATATTTAAAATAGTCGGGTATAGGTTCTACAGAGTAATTAGATATACCTTCGACTATTCGGAGGAAAAGAGGTCTTCTCATACGAAACCGTCTACGGAAATATTCATCCGGGTATACGCTTTCGTCGGAGAAGTAATGTCGTACCACGTTTTCGTTTGCTTCGGCGCGATCGCGGTTGATATAACGCCTTTTCTTTTTCACCGTACGCCGAGAACTTTGCGCCTCATTTTCTTCCATCTCCAAAGCTTGTACCGACATGGCTAGAACTTGTAACAATTCGGAGTCGGAAGATGACGAATCCGAAACATCGTGATCGGTTGAAGAATTCGAACTCATTTTTTGTAATATGGTTCATAGGAAAATATTGAGATAGAAAGAGATTGAGAATTGGTGTGATTTTTTGGTTAGATTGTGGGGGTATTTATAGGTGAATTTGGAAAAAAAAAAAAAAAAAAAAATTAATATATATATATATATTAACGGTATTATTACCGTTTAGAATAAAAAAAAAAAAATACAAAAACTCGAGAATGAGCCGTTGTTGGCACAACGGCCGGCTGACAACGAGCCCACAACGAGGGGTTCTCGGTGTCATAACGAGCACAACGTCGTTGTGAGTGGACAACGAGCCGAGAACCCCACTTCGGGTGCTCTAAAGGGATGATGGAATAGCACCTGAAAATGAATTCAAACTAAGAGTAAAGTCAGTGAGTTATTGTCTTATAAGACACAGGTCCACACGTGTGGGTAAACATGACCCGAAACCCCAAAATTCGTCGGGACCATGACTCGATCTAACTTACTTACTTAGAATGTGGTCCATGCTCCATGCCTAATCATACAATCATAACAACTCAATTCTTTATCATTAAAAAAAGTTTGCGTAACCATAGCAAATGTGGTTAACGGGTAGATCTATCCGCACGTTGCGGCGGGTTAATCCGAACAGATAAAAACACCTAACCCAAACAATTCAAAAACTCTTAACCATGTCTCATTAAACAATTCAAAATTGGTCTAGATAAGTAAAAAAAAAAGCAAAGAAAAAAAATAAAATTAATCAATAAAAAGAAGAAAAAAAAATAATATTTTTATACATAATCGCGGTTTGGCTCGACTCATGAGAACGTTACTATTTTACTTAATTGGATAACTTAAAAGGGGAATGTATAACCAACCCTAAAACAAAAATGTTTAAACTAAAAATTAACAATCAATCGAAATGAAAATACAGTAACCTTATTTTTACTACGTTAAAAAGAAAAAAAGTAAATAATAAAAATAAAAAATAAGCACACAGACTAGATGTGTCTGTTTTACTATTTATAATGTCGCTTTCAGTTCTACATAAAGTGTATATAATATATATATATATATATATATATATATATATATATATATATATATATATATATATATATATATATATATATATATATATATATATATATAATGTGTTAAAGATATAAATTATGATTAAATCATAAATGCATACTTAAGTTATTACTTGATTATTAACAAATTTTTTGATAATAACAGTTCTACTAATTGCGATAAAACATTTGAACAATCATTATTTTTGTGTATCCTGACTAAAAGCCACTACATGTATTTTGGATTGTCATCGGTTTTTTTTTATAAGATACAAAATTTTTGAATAATGTCCATACATTTTAGCTATAACCTTTAGTTGTGTTTACCGAGACTTTTTGATAAAATGCATAACCTAGTTTTAAGTTTTAACTACCAATTAGTCAATTAATTAAATTTTATATTTAAACGTTATTATAATTATTATAATAGTCATTTTAAAAGTGATTATATCCAAAAGTCTCTAATGTCATATTCAATGAATAATTGTACATTATTTGTTTAAGTGCTTAAAACATTTACCTCTCTTTTTTTTAAAATATAAGAGTCAAAATAATATTCTTGGTTTTTTAGTAGTTTTTGTGTAGGTTATATGATACACAAAAAGGAGTTTCCTATAATAGAAGGGATATAAATTATTGGGTTAAAAAAAAATACTCCATAAGAGCGGAAAAAATGATTGTTAGTGACTACTTTTTTTAATGATGACAAAATAAGGTTATTACTTTTTTTTTTGAACGGCAAAAATACAAACAAGAAGCTCCGGCATTGCCATCACCCTATGTCTGCATTCAAATATATTAAATTAGCAAGAAGCTAAAAAGAACCGGTTACATAAGCGTATACATTGGATTTCTAATCCAAAATGACCAATCAAGTTTGCGCCTACCCTTATTGTTACACCATAAAAAGACTTGCGACGCCATCATGTTAAAAACATCACTACAATAGACCTTCCTTGGAGAGAAAATCAACTTGTTCCTGAAGTTTCATAAAGACCACCATAAAGCAAAAAACGAGGCTGCCACATTAGTGACAAGAAATAGTCTTTACTAAAATATTTCGTCACTAAAACCTATTTTTCTTGTAATGTGTACACCTATACGTATACTTAATACGTTGATGTTTATGTCAATAAAAGTATAATACTAAAAAAGAATCATCGAGAAATGAGAAGTTCCGCATTTATTCATCTAAAAGTGTCTAGATAAATTTGATGCATCAATTTTCTACGCACTACTCTTGAACTTAAAATTTGAGTGAGGCAAGTTAATCTTTACACTTTTAAGAGCGTAGAATCCATATAATTATATATATTTTTACATACGTAAAAATTTTACACTATTATACAGTACTACATTTATCTTCATCTAGACCTAACATTTAGACCTGTCCTTAATCAAACAAGTCTAAATATCATGTTTAGCAAAAAATAAAAAATATTAACCGGTCTTAATGTGTTAAGAGGTTTAGATGGTAATATAGGAACCGCTCTAAATATATCCATGGGTCTAGAAAGAAATGAAAAAAATTGTAACGGGTCTTAATGTATTAACAGGTCTAGATAATAATAATATAATGCATAGGTCTAAATGTCTACAGGTCTTGATAAAATTTTTATAAACTTTTACAACATTATTTAAAAATTTTCATTCCCTCCATCTCCTAAATTTTAACATTCCTTCTTCTCAATTTTTATTTTCTCCCTCCCTGTTCAATTTAAATTTTTCAATATTCCTCAATTTCCAAGATTATAACATTCCCTCTAATTTTGTTTTATTCTTCTCTCATCTTAAGAGTCCAAACACTTATTAGTTATTACTCATTATATATTTTGTTTTGGTAGGCCAAGTTTCAATGGTTGGTAAGCTTATATTGAATTAATTTTAGCGGTTAGAATTCACATGTAGGTTCATAATTTTAACATATTCATACAGTTAATACTTTTTTTTAATGTTTTTGTAAGATTTGTTTCAATTTTGATCATTATAGAATTAGTATTTGAAGGGATGAATTTGCACGTGGAGGAATTCAAGCTAAAGAATTGAAGATGATTGTCAGATATAGGTACGAAACTTTTATTTTTTCTTTACTTTATATAATTTTATCTAATATTCTTTGTTTTCTTATTACACTATGGCTTGATTTAAAAGTTAGAATATGGTCATAGTTTTAAAATAAGATTATAAGGGTGTGCTTGGTTGGGGTTAATGGAGGTTAATCAATGGTAATGATAATCATTGATAGTGCTTGGTTTGTCATTAGGTAATCAATCATTGTCCACTATATCCATTAATAGACAATAAACCATTACTCAATAAAACGAGGGTAATGAAAGTGGGGTAATGATTAACCCCTCTTTCATTGCTTTTCTCATTCCCTTTCCCATTCCTCGCTTTGAAACAACCGCCCCCTAAGTTTTGTTTAATATTATGGTTTATATATGAGCATTTTATTTTGTCAATTATACATTGAGCTTTTAGTATAAATTCTAATTTTTGGTGCTTTATTTTTATAACAGATTTCCCATCAAGATGATCTAGAGGTTTTTTAGTCTTATTTTATAAAATAAAGTTATAAGTTTTGTTTAATATTATGTTTTGTATGTTGATCTTAACAGCTTTTAGGAACAAAAGAAACTCGCAAAGACGTGTTGGATGAGAAGTATTGGATGAAATATTAACAAACGTGGATCTTTTCTTAGTTAGTTTTGGTTAATTTTGTTGAACATTATGTTTTAAATACTATAAGATTATGTTTTGTTTGTATCCGAAAGTGTTTGTAAATACTTTGAATATATACACAATATAGTCTAGTTTTTGCTTATTAATTTCGAATTTGTGATTATAGATCTGCAAGATGATTGTATTTTGATAGGTGTTATTAAGACTTATTAAACATGTCTAAAAGACAAGATTCAGAGGTCTAAATGACAATATAAATATTGCGTCAATGTGTTATTAAGACCGGTTGAACAGGTCTAAAAGACAATATCAATACCGGTCTAAAAGTCAACTAATACACGTCCTCAAAGCCAATGACAGGTCTAATTAATGATATTAAGACCTGTTTGAAAACCGGTCTACATTACTTTTAATCAAGTAGACCTATGACATATAGACATGCTCAAAAACCGGTCTTTTAAGCCTTTTTAACCGGTCTATATATTACTTTTTGTAGTAGTATAAACGAATACAAATTATATTTTGTCAAACTACAAAATGCATGTATCAATAATTGACAGTTATAAGTGTGTTCAAATTTTACGTATAAATGCACCCTATTTTTATACACTTGCTAAAAGTAGGAGGAAAAAATATGTAGAAATAACACCTTTTGTAATAAAGAAAATATATATATAAATTGTTTAAATGATTTTAATAAACATTCTCTTAGGAATTATGATTAAGGAATTAAATAAGTAAATACCATGGATACGTATTAAAGAACTAAAAGTCATTTATGTTGATTAATTTATTTAAACTTAGAACTATGGATACGTATTAAAGAATTAAATATTATTTAAAAAATTTGAGTATGATATTCTCAAACATAATAATTATGTGTATTAATTTATTCAAAATATTAATTTATTTTCCTTTTATTCCATATGAGACACCTTATCTATCTATATATTATTATTAGGTTTAATTTGTTTTCTTATTTTTATTCCATTTAATTTATCATGTATCAAAATATCGTTTGAGCTTATAACACTTTACCGACATAGTTCTAAGTTAGTAACCTCTAAACATTAACTAAGTTCTCAAAAACCCTAAAAGAAGTTTGGAAAAAGAAGGATAAGAAAAATTGTTATTAAGGAGAGGGAAATCAACATTCCTTAACCTAAATAATATCAAATAATTAGAACTTTATCGAAATAATTAAGGTATAAGTTATGATATCACTTAGAAAATACCTCTTATTAACTTTCCTTATTGGAAAACTACTTATGTAGATGTGGGAAATGGTATTTTCAATGGCCTCTCTTATAAGAATTATCATTTGTTTGACTAGTAACGTAAGTAAACATTTTTTTCGTTGTGTTACATCAATATTCTTAGACATTTGTACCATGCTTCTATTATTTTTGCCTATCGATCGTACTTTCTAGTACATGAAAGAAAATGATCGATCAACCTGACCGTATTAAGATAATATTATTTAAACGTTTATTGAGAATGAACATGTTTATTGAAAATAAACACGTGAAGTAATGTCAGAAAAAAAAATATAAAAACAACCTAAATATAATACTAAAATGTTCGAAAAAATATGTTAGATTAAGAATTTAAGTGTCGTAAAATTTAGAATGAGTGTTTTTCAGTAATCCTAATTGTTTATAAAACAATTATATAAAGTTAACTTTACCAACTATTATTATAATATTAAATCTGTCGATGAATAGTGAACCAACTTAGTTTCCTGCTTCAAACAGCTAGTCTGCCAGATTATATTTTCCTTTTTTTTTTTTTTTTTTTTTTTAATTTTTACGTTTTTGTTTTCTTTTGTAACACTATTAAATAACATAACTATATCCTCATTTCAATTACTTATAATATTTACTTTTAACTTTTTTTACGCTATTAAATAATGTAATCAGCTCTTCATTGCGAATAATTAGATATTTTACTTTTGAGGCTTTCTTTTTTGGGTTACGTTTTTTTTTTCTTTTTGTCAATTTTTTTTGTTTTATCGTTTGCGTCATTAAATAGAGTATATGCGTGTTCATTTTAATTATTTGTTTATTCTTAGTTCTAACTTTTTATTACATTATTTAACTTAAAGTTTCGTGTAGTTTAACTTTGTTTTTGGGCTACGTATTTTTTCTTCAAATTGTTGGTTTTACTTTTCTTTTTTGTTATAGTATTAAATAAAGTGGTTACATATCATTTTTATTAATTGTTAATTTTATGTTTTTATTTTTCTTTTTGAATTACATTATTTATTTTTTCTTATGTTATTAAATAGAGTCGTCATTTCTTTATTTTGTTTTGTTTCACACAACAAATTATATAAATTCTACATTTATATTATGTTTTTTTATTTATACAACTAATTATATATCAGATAAATCTCTGTCCCACAAGACAATAATATATAATTTTAAATATTGAACAAATGTTAATACCCAATCCAACCCTCAATTGACTTGGTTGATTGTCCAATAACATACATTTTTATAACAAATTGTGTTACTAGAACCTACTATACCTACTATAAAATATCAACTAAAATATAAATTAACTAGCTAATAATCAATAGAGGCCTTAAAAATATATTTAGAATCTAGCTTGTAATATAAATCAGTTTTCAATTTCAATAACAAAATATGTGGCTAGGGTTTTTGATTATAAAAAATATATCTATAGTTGTGACAAAAATACAAAAGATTTTAATATAGAATGTGATAGTTTAGTTGATGCAAATTGCAGAAATAAAGAAGAATTCAACTATACTACTTTACAATCAATAATTTTCAAAATCTTATGATATTAAAATAGAAATTTTAATTAATGATTCAAATTTTTCTACATTTAATTAATTTCTCAATAATACAAAATTATTTATACAAATATACATACACTATAATAATGTAGAGGTAACAGGATTAACCTCACTACTAGAAATTATAATGCCACCATCTCCCCGACCACCATCACCATCACCACCATCATCCACCGACGTATTTAATACGTCGGTGGTGACAGTAGCGCGAGCAGAATCAGAACCGCTAGCGCTACTACTGCTACCACCAACTCTTTTTCTTTTTTTCTTTTCATAAGGAATACCTCTAGCTTTAGCTTGACTATCTTTAACTTCCCTTAAATAAATCCTAACAGCTCTGGCACCAAACGGGTTCGACTCGGGTTGCCCTCCGTTTTCTTCGTACGCAGCGCGTAGCCGACCGATAAGCGCGTCAAGACTCCCCCACGCTTGTTTAAGTGAACAAGCACAAGGTGCAGGTGGATTAGGGTGACCAAAATACGGACAACCAGACACATGTACCTTAGTTTTTCCAAACTGGTCTAGGTATTTAAGAAACTCGATAACATGAGCCCCGCTACATCGAGCTAGGGTTAAGGGTGGTTTGTGGTTTTTAAGGTATTGTAAGAACGTGTTCCAGTCACGCCGTTTTTGTGACTCGTAGCGGCTAAGTGGCTGAGAAGGAGTGGGTTGAGACCGTGATCGGGGAGGTCCGGTGGGTGATGAGGATGATGGACCGGGTGGGTCTCCGGATGGTAAGTGATCCATATTGATTGATTGGTTTTAGAGAGAGAAAGTGTAGAGAGAGAGAGAGAGGTGATGATGGGACGTAATATAGAAAAGAAATATGTATGAATGAATGAAGAATGAAAGGCTCCTCCATAGACTCAAGAGACTTATTATTATTCTTGTAGGATCCCACGGTTTGTTTTTTATAATATTTTTGGTCTGTGTGGGACATTTTTGCATGGTTTTTAACTTCCATTTTCACCGGAAATTCAATTGTCAAGACTCTATCCTAAGTATTAAAAGATCTTATGAAAGATAGAGAAAGTTAAGGATCTTGTTAAAGCTATGTTTAAGATGTTATAACATGTATGAAAGTTAGAGGTGAGCAGAGCATGAAAATCGAAATAGAGAATTAGAACCGAGAAAATCAAAAATACTGAACTGAAAAAACGAATTAATATAAAAATTGAAGGTTCGGTTTTTGGTTAAAACCAAAAATATTCAGTTCGATTTTGTATTTCTTTCAAAAAGCGACCAACCAAACAATTGATATCTATTACTAATATATAAGAACTTTTATATTAATTATTATAATTATAATGATACTTGGTATTTTAGACAAACATAATGTATAGTTTGACAAAATGTTTGTAACTCAAGAGTTTTAAATTATTAAATCAAAATTATACTTATTTGTCAAAAATAAAATTAAATGGAATAATATGTTTCTTATTGAGTCAACCTAGACAAAACCTTCAATAATCGATATGAACCGAAAATTATCCTGAAAACCGAAACATCAAGCCTATATAAATCGACCTAACGGTTTTTAACTTTTAAAAACCGATTTTTTTTGTTTTTACTTTTATGCAATAAAAAAAATATATAAAAAAATAAACGAGTTGAGTTAACCCACACTCACACCTATTAAAATTGTTGTACATATGGACAGACATTTTAAATGTAGAACGGTTATTTAAATACAGTAATGATTATTTCAATATACAAGATACTTAATCGTATTTCTAAATATATTAAACATAGTTCTAAACATATTATTAGCAAAATCAAAAAAATTAATTAATAAAATATCTTCAATAGATTTATAATGAAATGTTCATCCTTATCAACATCTTTATACTTCCTCCGTTCCAAAAAGAGTTTCTGAAAACAAAAAAATTTGAAATAAGATAAGTGCAATTAAAGAAATATTTTTATATTAGATTACATATTATGGTCATGTACTAAAAATGTTAGTTACTTTTAGAGTTTGAAAATTTAAAAATATTTGAAGTTAATACATTCTAACCATTTATATTTAGAAACATGACAATAGTTTTTGGATAAATATAAATATAAATATGGACAATTTTTTTTGAAACGAGGAAAGTAATTTAATATCTATTCAAGTATAAATGAAAAATTTTATATATGATGAGAATAGGTTTACAAACTCAAAATAATTATAAATTGATATGTGGTACTACATTTTAATTTTATAAAAACGTTAAGTGGTCATGGGTTGTGATAATAGAATACGTTACGATATGGTTAGGCATCGTTTGTCACCCAAAAATGATCGTCTTGTGTTTTTACTTAGTAGTGATCGTTTGTTGTTGGTTGTGTTTTTTTTCTTTTATAAAAAGGAGTATTTTTGAAAATCAATGTTGTTGTTAAATTTACATTTGATATTGCATAATTATGAATCTCAAGTCTCAACACTAAAATAAAAGAAAAGAAGAAAGAAAAAATAGTCATAGAAAGTATGTATCATGGCTTTCTCGTGAAAGAGAAAAAAACCATGATAACAATTATGCTTTTTATTTCACTTAACAATTAACGTTTTGTAATGTAATTAAAGTTTATTGGATGCAAATGGTTATTGATTTAGATGGATAAAGAAGACAAGGTAAATTACATAAACTAATAATTACGAGCGGTTAACTAATAGATATTAATTATATTTTCATTTCTATTTCTGATGGTCGTTTATTATTCATGATTGAAATAGAGATAAATTGTGCAACAGGTTTTCGTGAACCGGAACGACCACCAAAAAAGTCTATGTCCACATTTTTTTTAAGTTCGTTTACATGTTAAATTAATGAAGACCGTAAATCGAATAAAAAAAATGTTGAAAAAAATATAAAAATACTTCCTAATTTACATTTTTTTTAAATTTGTTCATGTACAAATACATTGGTCAGAAATGTTGATCATTAACATATGAAGAAATCGAAAAATGTGTAAATTCTAAAATACTTTTAATTTTTCCAAATTTGTTTTACACAATTTGTAATCTCCATTAGTTTTAACATGTAAACGAACTCAAAAATATATGAACATATAACGATTTTTTTTGATAATTATTATGGTTATCATCGTACTTCTTGTTTGAACCTAAATCCTTTGGTATTAACCAAACCCCACTTAATGGTATGTTTAAATTGGCAGAACTCAAAAAATATATGAACGTACAAGAACGTTTTAAATTAACCAAACCCCAATTAACATATATTGATTTAATTAATGATAGAATCTATAAAAAGTAAGCTATTGAGCACTTGTAAGCAACATTTAAGAGCATCCGGAGTGATAATGAGCCACAATGTGGGTTGTGGAGGTTGTGCGGAAAAAGCTGATGACTTGACAGTAACAATGTGGGTTGTGAGATTGTTGGGTTGGTATGATAAGGAGGGTTGTGGAGGTTGTGGGATTATTTTATTATTATTAATTTTTTTCTTAAAACATTAAATAAAAGATAAATAAATAATTAAAAGAATATAAAATATTAAAACTTAATAATTAAAACATTAAATAAGATAAATAAAAAAAATACAAATAATTAAAACAAAAACAAATAATTAAAACAATACAAATAAAAACTAAACTAATTCATCCCGTATTTTTCTAGGATTTTATTTTTCTCCGCTTCGACCCAAGCCGCTTGTGCCGGCGGCATCCCCTCCGTGCTTTGTTGAAGAAACATCATATCGTCTCTTCTTGCTCTAGAGTAAGCCGCTTCTTCTTGTCGGGTAGTCGTTTGTTCTTGAGCCTCGAGGGTTTGCGCCTTTTTTTCCGCGGTTTGCTTTTTTGTCTTAGTAATCTTTTTCAAGTGTTACGCGATGAGCCCGCAAAGCGTCGACGACGAAGATGTTTGCGCCTTATCGGAGGCGTCGGATGATTCCTTTCTTTTACTACCTCTCTTTTTCCCTGGAGGTCGTTGTTCTACATCATCCGCAAATATATCGTCCCCGACGTCAACGTCGTCTAGGTTGACGGTATCGACTGGAGGGTCTAACTTGACAAATGCACGCCATCTGTCGTGATCCTTCCAGATTTCCCAGGCCTTCTCATGCTTAAATTGCGAATGCTCGGCCTCATAGTACATTTGCCGAGCCGCTTGGTAAACCGCATGGTCGTCGGTCCCACTTTCCCGATTTCTTACCGCCTCGCAATGGTGGCCGATAAAAACCTTGACCAAGGCACTCATCGCCGTAAACTTGGAGTTGATGGACTCCTTGCCTCTCTCCGGCAATCCTTGCTTCGTCGCCTCTTTGTTGTAACCCGCAACGATCCGTTGTCAAAATGTCGCGTCGGGTTGGACGTTTCCTACGGACTCATCTTCCGAGATAGCGCACCACATCTCCGCCAAAAGGACCTCCTCTGGGACCGTCCATGCTATCTTTTTGCACGTCTTTTTCTTTTTCGGATTAGACGTGGACGGTCGTGGGGTTACTTCGACCACATCGTCCGTTTCTTGGACGATTTCTTGGGTTTCTGGAACAAAAGTTTGTGTTTGTTGGGTTGGAAAAGTTTGGGTTGGAAAAGTTTAGGGAAGAAAAGTTTGGGATTGTGAGATAAGATGTTGATGCATTGCGAATTGTTCGGGAGTGAACATTTGTTGTGGGTATTGTGGTTGTAGAGGTTGTTGCATTAAATAAGTGTTTAGAATTTGTTGGGATTGTTGTGCCGAAAAGTTTGGTATTTGGTTTGGATATAGGGCGTTTGTTGTGCCGAAATAATTAGCGAAACCGGATGGTGTTTGTGATTGTGGCGTCGAGGGATTGTTTGTGTTTGTTTGGGGAGCGTTTGATGAAGATGAAGACATTTTGTGTTTGTTTTGGGATTGGTATGAGATTGAATTGGATTAAGAATAAGATTGTTGAAAGAAGGTGTGATTTTTTTGGTTAAAATGGGGTTGTATTTATAGGTGAAATTTGGAAAAAAAAAAAAAAAAAAATTAATTAATTAAAAAAACGGTAATAATACCGTTGGTTTAAAAAAAAAAAAAAAAAAAAAAACCGGATACCTTGGTAACGGCTCGTTGTGGAGACAACGGTCTCCTCACAACGAGCCCACAACGAAGCAACCCGGAGTGGTAACGAGTACAACGCTCGTTGTGAGCTCCACAACGAGCCGAGAACCCCCTCACTCCGGGTGCTCTAATGAACAAAGAATACAATAAGTATGTAGATGGTAGATGAATCAGATACTTTTCATATAAACGAGAAAAATATTAAAGTGGTAAAATATAAGAACATTAGAAAAACATTAATGTCAAGTAAATTGTATAGTTGGTATTTTGATTCATTAAATAACCCTAAATATAAATGAACTTGATGTTGAAATTTTTATGGGCTGTTTGCAAGCATTAAAGACTCGCATTACGGACTACGGACTCGGACTCGGTTCGTGGTCCGAGCGTTTGATAAGTTCATGAAAAGTTTGGTCCGTGGTCCGAGCTTTTCATGAACTTATCAAACGCTCGAACCACATACCGAGTCCGAGTCCGTAGTCCGTAGTCCGTAGTCCGAGTCTTTGATGCTTGCAAAGAGCCCCTTACATTGTCATCTTTTATACGATATCTAATATTAGTAAAGGGTACATCTATACTCTTGTTAAACATGCCTACGACATTTTGAGTTGTTTGGTGACATTTGATAAGACCTTTCATTGTGCTAGTGTATCCAATATAATTTGAATAGCTTAAAAACAAACGAAACATTTCATAGTACGACGTAATCACCTTATATTGATCTAAAGATGCTTTTTATACAAGTTTCCTTCTATATCATGCTTTTGTAAATTGCAAACACAACTTTATGATACGGTGCATGCCCTATTTAACGTGAGATGAAAGGATGCAACAAAATTTACGAATAACTTTTATGTGATGTAAAGACCTTATCCTGTCAAAAGGTGTAGTTGATGGACAGTTAATGACTTTCCAGGGAGCAAGGAGTGCTCAATTATGTGTATCATGTTGAAGACCAGACCAAACCAAGACGTGTATGGAATAGTACGAAGAGAAAATGACCAAGACGTTAATGGCATAGTGAGAAAATGACAACGACGTCGAAGAAGGCATGTAATTCATTTCAAAGGAGTCCTAATTAGTAAACCACAATCAACTAATTAGAAAACCAGTACATAATTAACAACTACAAAAGAGGTATCCACAATACATCTGGGCCCTTTCGCGTGAAGAATAATGAAACCCCTTATCTTATAACATGTTATTACGCAATATTTATAGAGATACAATTATGCAAATCCTAACGCTAGTCTTAGTGGACCCAAACTCACATATCGGGTTTTGGCTTATCATCTAATACTCTCCGGCAATTCGAGCGGCAAAATCACTAAAGCTCGAACTGGAAAATAAAACGTAATTATGAAAATTTAACATAAAAATAAAAAGATAGATAAACAAAGTTACACTCAAATAAAATGCGGTTTTGTGAGACGCATGTGAGATCCGACTTTGACATATCTATCACACATTTAAGATCCGACTTTGACAAATTTGTCTTCATAAAACATATGCTAGAATTTAAAATCCGAGCTTTATTTTGAATTTGATTATTGACTGTTTTTGAACATCCTCTTTGACTTGCTACTGAATATAGTCGGCTGTAGAAGAAAAGAAAAAATAAATTGAGCCGACTTTAGGCGGCTGTTGAAGAATATAAAGACAAATTTTTTTCTTTTTTTAGGAGTTTGGAACCTAGTCAAGTTAGACGGCTCATCCCAACGCCAATTAGGGTTTGAAGAAAGATAGATACGTGATCAGACCCGCTCTGATATCATGAGAAATAATGAAACCACCCCTTATCTTACAAAATAATATTACGCAATATTTATAGAGATAAAATTACACATACCCTAACGCTAGCCCTAGTGGACCCAAAACATATCGAATTTTGGCTTATCATCGGATATCGCCACCATAAGATCTAACCCAATTTAAACTGTCCTGGTGACTCAAATTCAACTTTATTCTACAAAATTGCAGTCATGTTTTTGAACTTTTGTATTTTTATTAACACAAGTTAGAACGTGTAATCGTAAGTTTCATGGGTCAAGCTTAATTTAAGCATGATTTTTATATCGATGATTCTTAGAACTTGTCAAAAATGATAAAAAAAACCCCAACTAATTAACATTTTTTAATGGATAACAATAATAATTAGGGATGACAATGGATATCCAACATATGAATATTCATCCGATTCGATCCGCCTGTGGTGGATATGGATATGGATTAATAGATATAGATATGGATATGAATGTTGTAAATTTTAGTGAATAAGATATGGATGATAACTCGTTTACCATCCAAAATAATTATATATATACATTATAATTAAAAAGAACTTTAACTTATATTAACTTTAAAATTAAAACTAAACTACAATGTTTACTTTAGCTATAAAATTATAAATATTAACATAGTTTTTGAATAATGCATTTAATTACAATATATATTTCGATACTTAATTTTAATACTTCTAAAGAGACTCCCGAGGGCATGGTATGGCTTTGTTCTTGGTCTTGTTTAACAGATGTCGAGTGTCACTTTTCCCTGCCTGAGAATCTCCATCTGCTCTAAGTGGGCGAGCTAGCAGTTAAATGCAAGGAGGTCAGAGTAGAGGAGCTTCCCGGGTAGCAAGCTAGTTAGGAGAGAAGTCACCTTTGGATTCTTAAGTTAAGTAGGGGGCAAGGAAGAAAGCACGATATGAGGCATGTCTCGAGCCTAGGTGACAGCGGAGAACTTTAGAGGTAGGCTAGAAAGGAAGGAAAAATAAATACTATGTTATGTAATAAAGAATGAAGAGAATTCTTTCGTCCTTATTGTGTCCCATGCCGGGATGAATAAATCCAAGGATTTTTAGTCATGCTCATGGTATGGAAAGTGCCAAACATTGGGAACTACCCGGAGAGGAGTTAGGAACAGGAACAAGGAGAAGCGAGAACCACTTAAATGGAGGAATCGATAGTAGTCACTTGGGAAACAAGCACAGAGAGAGCAAAACGAAGAATTCCCTCTTGGACCGGTAGTGAGAACCCGATCTCCAGAAGCTAATTGGCAAGGTTCGACTTGAACAGAGCGGATCCCAACTCAAGCACAACTAGAGTTCACTCACCACGTGCCCAATACTTGAGGTGATGACTCTAGCCCCATGTCGGCTTCATTGATGAGTCATGATGCTGTGATATAGGATCAAAATCGACATTCATTTCACTTAACTCATCCTTTTACTTTACTCAATGGATAACGCTTATTCTCTTTCAATCAACAAAATGAGAAATGGGGGAGAAAGAAAAGAAAGAGGTCTTTATTGAGGAGGCTTTGCACCCGGAATAGGACTAATGCAGATCCAGAAGAATAGGCCTGGGCTTTCGAAAAGATGAATATGAAAAGGGTAAGGTAAAGAGAAAGTCTTTTGAACAACCAACCTGACATAAGGATTGTAGCTCGCGCACTTAGAGCATATAGATATTCTCGGGCTGGGAAAAGCGACACTCGACATCTATTAAACAAGACCAAGAACAAATCCATATCATGCCCTCGGGAGAAACTAGTGATGATTTCCACGTCCGTTCCTAGAAAACGTCCGACAAATACAGCCGTCCTGAACAGAGGAAAAAACCTACGACACAAATCAATTAAATAGTGAAGGAAAAAGAAAGTCAACCTTGAAGAAAAGCTGATAGAAGAGGTAGCCTATAGACTCTAGCGACGAGCTCAGTGAAAACTCACCCCGTATTCCATGTGAGTCACTTGAATTCGATTAGACCCGACCGACCCAGAGAGGAATAAACACGTTTATCAAAATTAGTTAGCTTTGATAAACATGTTAATAAAAATTATCATTTCAATATAGAACAAACATCAAATTATGATAAAAGAGTTTCATTTATTGTATTGTACATGTATATGTGATAAAATTCATGTTTCGACTCTATTCTTAAGTTGATATTTTTCTAAAGAAAAACTTTTTTATGATATCCAGTGGATATCCATATACCCGCTTAATTCAATGGTTATGAATATGGATGGATGAAATTGTTTTAAATGGATATGGATAACGAAAATATAAATGAATATGAATATGAATACGACTCCATTCTATTCATAGTTGATCCATTGTCATCCCTACAAATAAAAAGAAATAAAAAATACTAAAAACCTATAAAATAGAGAAACGTTTTTTGACCCCCTAAACGACTCAAAATGCTAAACTTGCATGTGGTTTTCACCAAAGGAAGATTCAACATCTTTGACATATTTTACATTTATCCGTGCGAATTTCGTTAATTCTAAAAAAAAAATCAATTCAAAAGTTTTGTTGATGATGATGATGATAACGATGACTTTATCGTTTTTTCCCCTCACATTTCTTATACTTCATTTGATTTATAAACTAGTTAGCTCACTTATCAATCTTGTCCACATAAAAGAATTAGTTCAAAATTTAGGTCTATTTTGTGAATGTATCATGCATAACAAAGTATCATATGCATTTGTTTTCAAACCTAATTTACAAAACATAACTTAGCTAAAGCATCTTCGACCCCTTTAACTCTCCCAAATTCTATGAAAATTTAACCTAATATTTCAAATGTACAAAAATTGTATCTATGGATAACACAAAATAACATGTGTCTTGCTTCACTTAACACATCTCGTTTTTAACTTTTAAAATAAAGTCGCTTCTTTATCATATATCAAATTTTGACCCTGAAAACATAAATACATAATTGACACACTTATATGTTTGTTTAAAGGTTATAAATGTAAGTTAATAAAGATGCTATATAAAGTCTCCCAATTCAATTAAACGAGTTATAATTTATTCGGGTTTGGTATCGGATTAAATGTTTAATTATTTGATTTATCTTTATTTTCAACAAAAATATATGTTTCACATTTTTTATTTAAAGTCATTTTGTTTATAATATTATTCTTATTATTTTTATATTATTATTAATTATAATAATAATAATAACAATAATTAATAATAATAATATGCCTCAAGACCAATCTTAAGCTAAAATGCATTTCTTAAATTCAAATTAAAGTATCTTAATATTATATTATATACTTTAATAAAACATTATTCACCAGGACTACTATTTCGTAAGCGATATATAAAAAAATATTAAGACATTCTTATTTTATAAAATCAAGAATTGTAATGGATTTCATAAAATAATATTTAAATGTTTGATACAATGTGATAATGAGATGCATATCAAAGGTTTCAATCTAATGATAAGTTAGTCGACTCCCTAATTCAAATATAAGGTATATTTGTCGTAAATAATTGGAACTAAAGTTTAAATATGAGCTTGCATTAGAGAGAGAGGTGAAGTTTGAAAAACGTGTTTGATAGATTAAGTTGAACTTGAATTTATATATAAGAATTTATGTGTCTAAATTAAAACAAAAGGTATTTACATAATTTTGTTTACGATAAGACAAAATATTTTTCATAAACTATTTCAAATAACTTATGATTTTATTAATTATTAAAACTTATATTTTAATAATTCCATCAAACCAAAGAAGACTTGCAAAGTAATTTATAAAAACCAATAATCTTAAACCCTTAAAAACATAAATGACACAAATATTTCACTAGTTGTTTCGAATTAAATTTTTAAATAATATATAGATACTTATATTTTACTATATAATCTACACTATTATTGAAACAAAATATTTGGTGTTCTTAAATAAATAAATTTGGATGGACCAATAGCGTATGAGCAATTTCAATTGACGAAAAAAATGGTATCCAAAGGATGGTTTCACATGGTGGGTCCAACTCTATGAGACAAGATTACTATTCACCATCCTCACGGCCCTACCATTCTCTCTCCGTATCTTTCTTTCACTTTTTACATTTTCTTATTATTTATATTTTTTTAACTAATATTATTATTACTATTATTTCGAAAAGTTAATATAACGGTTTGAGGAAATATTAATATCTAATCGAAGAATATGCAATTCATGAATCTATACGACCTTTGGGAAAAGATATGTAATCTTTATTATAATATAAAAAATCTCTTTTAATATCTTAAATTTTAAGTAATTAAAATTAACAATCTACCCCTATTATACATTTCACAAAATTTATTATTTAAAACAATTTACAATTAATGATATTTCCTTAATTACAACAATAACTAATAAATAATAATAACTATCTTTATCTTTATCTTTATCTTTATTTATATATAAAACATTTTCACTTTTTATTAAAGTTTTAAATTTTTAAATAAAGTATAATTAGTAATATATCCCTTAATTAATATAACATATAAATTAATCTTAATTTCCTTTAATTAATTCGATTACTAATTTCATAAGAAAATATGCACCCATATAAAATAAAGGCAATTCAAATTAATTGATATAAAATTTGTATTCATGTAACCATTATTTTTTTTAACTTTAAACGTTATTTGATGGAGTAACTTTTCAAATATTTGATTTATAATTTAAAATTTATTAAGTTAGTTGACAGTGTTGTGGTTCGTGTTCCTCTATAATTCTAAGAAGATGGTTATCATCAAAAGTTTATATATTCTTCTATTGGTCACCGATAAGTGTTAATACCAATAAGCTGAGTAGTATTACATTTGATAATTCTAAGGTTAATAAACCTTGTTACCCCATTGATTATCCTTCATTACAACATTCGAAAGTATGTGTTACCATATTGGATTCATGGGAACAAACTAAATTCGAATGTCTTGAATGAAAATAATTTTTTCGAGTTAAAAACCAAACGATAAACGATTAGAAAGCGTAGTGTCTGAATGGATTTTTAATTGTTGTTGCATCGTTGAAGGAAAATTAGTTTTTGTTTATGGAAAACATGAGTTTATACGGGAATACTATTCAAGAAATACATTAATTCTCTTTTTGACCGAACATGAAATTATTAGACGTCACTATTAAAAAAACAAAAGGACCTGAAAATTAGATTTTTGTTATGTTCGCAAATGAGCTTAATCTTCAAATGAGTCGAATTACCCCAATGGGTTGAATGATCCGAACGGAAAATATTATGCGGGGGTGTTTGTTTCACGAAATCTATATAAAAAATTGAGTGAATTTGAATTGAATTCTTTTTCTATAACATGTTTGTTGAAGTTTATAACGGAATTTAAATCCGTTGGAATCTAAATTTTTCTTTACTTACAAATTTGAGATTCCCTAGGGTAGTGGAGAAGAATTGAGAAAATCGATCATATGACATAACAATTATTATCGTTGAATGGTCGAACCATCAATTGTTACCATAACATTCTTTTTAAATTGTCAGAAGGGCCGAACTTTAAACTATTACACTTCACATATATGTAACGAAACAAATGATAAATTACCATAAATCATTACCCCACTGTAAATTGTTCAATATGATTTTTTTATCCGCTGAATCGCGCGGGTACCATACTAGTCTATCTAATTAGAGAAAACTCTCAAGTGAGATTATTATTATTATTATTATTATTATTATTATTATTATTTAGAGATTTCTTCTATAAAAACAATAAGATAAAAACAATAAAAATTTAGTACATCTTGAATATCAATTTTGAGCCCTTACAATGATGTTTTCATGTTTGCATCATACTATTTAACATCAAATCTCTTCATACTTTTATTAAATCTCACCAGTAATTATCAATTAGAAAAACCATATTATATCACGAGTATGGCTATAAAACATTATCCTCATCAGTCACACAACCATCACGTTAAATTCGAAACGAGAAACTCATTCTAAATGCTCTAAAACTATGATAAAAACAAAATGTAATATGAAATGAAAAAGTTATCTACCACATATTGAACTGATTAGATCTAATTATAGATTTATTTATTAGGTTTGTATATAAACTTAAAATATTTGGATGTATTTTGTAATGTTGATCTTAAATATATGTTATAAGTCTTTACATAATACAATTATAAGCCTACAAAATATAGGCCTTATTATAATTAATTAATTGATTAATTTTTTCCTCAAACTTCTTGAGTGTAAACAAAGACAATCCACTGATCACTTGATTTAGTTGATCATATCATAGTTTATCAATTTGATGATGGTTGAATATTTGCTCACATCACAATACAATATCTTATTATGCCTCTAAACAAATTTAAAATCATGGAGTGTTTGACTTTTTATAGCTAGTAGTATAAATGAATACTCCTAAGGTTTACTTAATTTGCATAAAAATTTGCCTGGTTTGACAAGTTACAAATAATGGATTGTTCTTTTTAAAATTATCATTTTTGATATGTTATTTCTTTCTTATTTAGGCAATTACAAAATGTAAGAGAAAGTTAATTGTTCTGTCATTTGTATTAGGGTTGGTAAAATTGTCAAAGTATTAGCACTGTTCTCACCAATATCGATTATATTTTAATATTATGCTTGATATTATACCAATTGGGACTACTAGGGCTTGTCTAAGTGGTTATAGCATGCTGCCTATCTGTGGGAGGTCTCGGGTTCGAGGCTCTATCAGGGTGGGTAATTTACAGGCACATGTCCTTTGCATGATGTGATTGGTGGGTATACAAATATCAGGGGCTAAGAGACACCTTCCAATAAACCCTGATATTGTACCAATTGGATACCGAACTGATACCGATCTATTCCTTTCTGGTTTAATACTTGATACCATTGAAAAGATTTAAAAGAATTCGATACATGTATGATAACGTGGTTATCCTATATTCTACTTAACAATTGGACGTTTTATATAGTAAAAGTAAAAACAATTCAATGGTGGATAGACGAAGAGGGTAATAATGTGCTATTTTATATGAGTAAGGATGTGGTTAATGAAAATCGAGGTGTTGTGATATAAAAGTATTCCTAAGAGCACTCACAATAAGCACGTCAAAAACCATCCATCAAATTGTTACGTACTTACATCACATAACACGGAAAAGAAAACCTCAACAATAATCATACTGAAATATGAGGTCCATAAGTTTTTTAATTTATTAAATACAAAATTTTATAGTAAATAATCATTAAATTAAAATTGAAACAAAAAAACATATAAGGTATTTAAAAATGAAAATCATGACAAATCATTCGATATTGGAAGACGAGAAACGTGTACTTTTGTTGCGAGCACTCTGAATCGCATGATCGGAATTAATAAATTTTGGGATATTTTTCAAAACTTTTCATTCACTTTGATGTTGAAAAAGTCTTTCTTCTTCCTTGAAAAAAAAGGTTATGTTGTTTCGTAAACCTTCCAGTCATCGTCACCACTTTCTCAATCTCAATCTGCTCGATCCCAACATGATGAACAACTTCACGGTTTTGTTTATAACTTACAAGAGTCCATTTTGGCGTTACTTCCTCCTTTGTGAACAATATGTCCAAATTTTTATTAAATATGTCAACAACACAGTACCAAAAAGATTCGCCGGTTTGTTTATGTTCGGATTTGCAAATCCAATTTTTCGCTAAACTTCTGTCTTGATCATTGACCAATATATATATATATATATATATATATATAGGAGTAGGATCAAATAAAAAGTGTTAAATTTGTAAAAAGTGTGAGAAGCATTGTAGGAGTGACATGTGGCAAGCTTGGAAAAAAAAAAAAAAAAAATTTACTAAAAAAATATTTTAAAAAATATTTTTTTTTTTTGAAAAAAAAAAAAATCGTAAAAAAAAAAAAAAATTTGGAAAAAAAAAAAATTTGAAATTCTTTTTGATAACGTTATCTGCCACGTCATATGATGCACACACAAAATATGATGCACATTAATGATGCACAAAAAATATGATTCATATAAATGATTCACACAAAAAAACTATAATATTCAACTATGATGCACACATAAAATGTTCATCATAGATGTGTATCATAAATGTGTATCATATTTTTTTTCGTACATAACTTTTTTCGAGCAAAAAGAAAAAAAAAATTATCGAAAAAAAAATATTTCGATTATTTTTTTAATATTTTTTTTTATTAAAATATTATTTTTTTATTAAAAAAATAAAAATAAAAAAAAAATTCAAGATTGCCACATGTCACTTCCACAATGCTTCTCACACTTTTTACAAATTTAACATTTTTTACATGAACCCTCCCCTATATATATATATATATATATATATATGAGGTGGGTTCATTTAGGAACCATCAATTATTTAGGAACCATTAGGAACCATTTTTAGGCAAGGTGGCAATTTTGTAATTAAGTCAAATCCCCAAATTGGAAATCAATTAAAACCCACTTTAAAATACTAATTAACTTTAAATTAACATATCTAGAGTATAACTAGGTTTTAGGAAAAACTAAATACACCATTAAAACAAGCATTTAATTATCTTTCCAACGAGCACCCACTTGATATACTTTTGACGACTTTTTTTTTTTTTTTTTTTTAGTGAGTTTCGGTATATACACTAGTGTATATACTAAATATTCACCAGTGTATATACTAATTCACCAAAAACACATCTAAACCATATACACTATACACTAGTGTATACACTATATTCACTAATGTATACGAATCTTTATATTAATTTCCTATTAATTGTGAATACGCAATATACAAAAGTGAATATACAATATATATATACACAAGTGAATATACAATATACACCAGTGAATACGCAATATACACAAGTGAATATACAATATACACCAGTGAATACCATGTATTCAATAGAGAATACATCTTATACATTAGTGAATATAGTGTATACACTAGTGTATATTGTATAAATACACTAGTGTATAACTATACATTAGTGAATATAGTGTATACACTAGTGTATAAATACACTACTGTAGTGTATAAATAATTAGTGTATAACTATACATTAGTGAATATAGTGTATACACTAGTGTATAGTATATATGGTTCAGATGTGTTTTTTGTGAATTAGTATATACACTGGTGAATATTTAGTATATACACTAGTGTATATACCGAAACTCACTGTAAAAAAAAAAAAAAAAAAAAAAAACGTCGTCAAAAGTATATCAAGTGGGTGCTCGTTGGAAAGATAATTAAATGCTTGTTCTAATGGTGTATTTAGTTTTTCCTAAAACCTAGTTATACTCTAGATATGTTAATTTAAAGTTAATTAGGATTTTAAAGTGGTTTTAATTTATTTCCAATTTGGCTCTCAATTTTGACTTAATTACAAAATTGCCACCTTGAGTTTAATCACAAAATTGCCACCTTGCCTAAAAATGGTTACTAATGGTTCCTAAATAATTACATGGTTCTTAAATGAAACCAACTCATATATATATATATATATATATATATATATATATATATATATATATATATATATATATATATATATATATATATATATAGAGGTGGGTTCATTTAGGAACCATCAATTATTTAGGAACCATTTTTAGGCAAGGTGGCAATTTTGTAATTAAGTCAAATCCCCAAATTGGAAATCAATTAAAACCCACTTTAAAATACTAATTAACTTTAAATTAACATATCTAGAGTATAACTAGGTTTTAGGAAAAACTAAATACACCATTAAAACAAGCATTTAATTATCTTTCCAACGAGCACCCACTTGATATACTTTTGACGACTTTTTTTTTTTTTTTTTTTAGTGAGTTTCGGTATATACACTAGTGTATATACTAATTCACCAGTGTATATACTAATTCACCAAAAACACATCTAAACCATATACACTATACACTAGTGTATACACTATATTCACTAATGTATACGAATCTTTATATTAATTTCCTTTTAATTGTGAATACGCAATATACAAAAGTGAATATACAATATATATATACACAAGTGAATATACAATATACACCAGTGAATACGCAATATACACAAGTGAATATACAATATACACCAGTGAATACCATGTATTCAATAGAGAATACATCTTATACATTAGTGAATATAGTGTATACACTAGTGTATATTGTATAAATACACTAGTGTATAACTATACATTAGTGAATATAGTGTATACACTAGTGTATAAATACACTAATGTAGTGTATAAATACACTAGTGTATAACTATACATTAGTGAATATAGTGTATACACTAGTGTATAGTATATATGGTTCAGATGTGTTTTTTGTGAATTAGTATATACACTGGTGAATATTTAGTATATACACTAGTGTATATACCGAAACTCACTCTAAAAAAAAAAAAAAAAAAAAAAGTCGTCAAAAGTATATCAAGTGGGTGCTCGTTGGAAAGATAATTAAATGCTTGTTCTAATGGTGTATTTAGTTTTTCCTAAAACCTAGTTATACTCTAGATATGTTAATTTAAAGTTAATTATGATTTTAAAGTGGTTTTAATTAATTTCCAATTTGGCTCTTAATTTTGACTTAATTACAAAATTGCCACCTTGAGTTTAATTACAAAATTGCCACCTTGGTTCCTAATGGTTCCTAAATAATTACATGGTTCTTAAATGAAACCAACTCTATATATATATATATATATATATATATATATATATATATATATATATATATATATATATATATATATATATATATATATATATATATATATATATAGGAAAAGGTTTATGTAAAAAGTGTTAAATATGTAAAAAGTGTGAGAAACATTGTGGGAGTGACATGTGGCAAGCTTGAATTTTTATTTTATTTATTTTATTTTTTTTTAATAAAAAAATAATATTTTTAATAAAAAAAATTGAAATTTTTTTTTTCTTTTTGCTCGAAAAAAGGTATGTACGAAAAAAAAACATGATACACATTTATGATACACATCAATGATGAACATTTTATGTGTGGATCATAGTTGAATATCATAGTTTTTTTGTATGCATCATTTATATGAATCATATTTTTTGTGCATCATTAATGTGCATCATATTTTGTGTGTGCATCATATGACGTGGCAGATGACGTTATCAAAAAGAATTTAATAATTTTTTTTTTTTACGATTTTTTTTATTTTCAAAAAAAATATATTATTTTTTTAAATATCTTTTTATTAATTTTTTTTTTTTTCCAAGCTTGCCACATGTCACTCCCACAATGCTTCTCACACTTTTTACAAATTTAACACTTTTTATTTGATCCTACTCCTATATATATATATATATAGGGTGAGGTTGAAAAGGGATCTCCAATTCTCTAGAGATCCAGGGATCCACTTCCTAACTATACATTTTTCCGTTAATAATTTTTTTTTTTTTTTTCATTTTTTATTTTGTTTTTTAATTCGTTTTTTTTTTTTTCTTTGTTTTACTTAACTTTTTTTTTTTTTTTTTGCAAAATCACATGTGATTTTTTTGTAAAAAATTGAAATCACATTTGATTTTCAAAAACCAAAATTTATAAATTTTAAAATCACACGTGAATTATTTTTTTTGTCAAAAATCACATGTGATTTTGAAAAACAAAATTTATAAATTTTAAAGTCACAATTGAAAAATTTGTTTCTCGAAAATCACATACGATTTTATAAGCAAAATAGTTTGTAGGTTAAAAATCACATGTGATTTTGGTAAAAAAATAATCAATAATTTTTTAAAATCAAACGTGATTTTACCCATAAAAGATTTGTAGAATGAAAATCAAATGTGATTTTTAAAAAGTAAGGTTGAAAATCAAATTTGATTTTCGGAAGAAAAAAAATAAAAAAATAAAAAGTAAATAAAAAGGTAAAAGAAAAAAATAAATTTTTTTTTAGAAAAAAAATAAAAAAAAAAAGAAAAAAAATATAAAGAAAAATAGGTGGTTAGGGAGGATCCCTAAATCTCTAGAGAATTAGAGATCCTTTTGAACCCCAAAATATATATATATATATATATATATATATATATATATATATATATATATAGGGTTGAGTTCATGAAAGACCTTATAAAAATTTGAGACCTAAAGACCAGATCTCAACCATCCAAAAATTATGATCTAAAGGCTAAAATTAAAAGATAAAATTACTTTTTTTTTGTTTAAAAATTAATTATCTCATAAACGGTAAATGTATTAAACGAATAAATTGTACCATTAAAACGAGCATTTCTCCTCTTTCTATAGAGCACCCACTCGATATACTTTTGACGAAATTTATTTTCGGGTTTTTTTACGAGTTTTGAAATTTTATATTACAAATCACTGTTTTATCATATATGATATCAGTAGTTTGACATATTATTTTTTTGTTTTTCTTTTTGATTTAAGTTGAATGTATGTAATATAACAAATCTATGTTTCGAAACTCGTATTTAGTGTTCAAATCATATGTGATATTGTCTTACGAATTTCAACATTTGGCCATAAACGAAAAAATAAAAGTCGTCAAAATTCGAACTTTTTTCTGGGTCTATATAGGTTTTACATTGTATAACATTGTTGTGTATTAAAATTCATATTTAGAGTTAAAATCATGTGTGTTATTGTCTTTTAAGTTTTAAAATTTTTACATACATAATATCATATATGATTTATACTTATATCATATATGATATTACTGTAAATCATATATGATATTGTATTATCATATATGATTTTAGTATATATCACATATGATTTATATTCATATCATATATGATTTACACTAATATCACATATGATATATTATTATCATATGTGATTATAGTATATATCACATATGATTTATATTCATATCATATATGATTTACAGTAATATCACATATGATATAATATTATCATATGCGATTTTAATATATATCACATATGATTTATATTCATATCATATATGATTTACAATAATATCACATATGATATAGTAGTATCATATGTGATTTTAGTATATCACATTTTATGTCAAAAAACGAGAAAAAATAAAACTAGTTAAAATTCGATTTTTTTTCTAAATTTAGGTAGTTTATACATTTAGGTAGTTTATACATTTTATAGTAATTCTAAATTTAGGTAGTTTAAATGAGATCACTCTAATCTCCCATTTATTAGATTAGAGAGATGTGCATATTCATGTAATATTATATATGATATTATGGTTACAATTTCAATACCCATCCAAAAAAAAAGAAGAAAAAAAAAGTCGTCGAAAGTATATAACACCACTGCTCTAATTAAAGATAAAAGCGAGACGATCGCAACGGTATATTTTGTTTCGTCTAACGATTAACGGTTTGTGAGATAATTTAATTTAAAAAAATAAAAGAAAAATGAGTTTTGGTTTTAATCTTAGCCATTAGATTAAAATTGATGAAGGGCCAAGATGGTGTCTTTTGGTCTCAACAAAATTATAGGTCTTAATTGATCTTTTCTCTATATATATATATATATATATATATATATATATTGGTGAATCACTTTCTATTATTTGAATGTTTGTGAGTATGTTAGTGAGGCTTTTAAAGAAAATAATAAGAATAAATTTGATAATTTTGAGTAATGATTCTAAAATATTGTTTTCTAGAAAAATAATTACTATACACCTAAACTTATATTTGTTTTCAGAGTTAATATACCCAAGGGTCAGTGTACTATTCTAAAATATCCGATTGAATAACTCAATTAAGAAAAACTACGTATCTTTCACTATACTTGTAAAAACGTTTATTTTGAGGATTTGGGCCACTACAACCTACATAAACAAGTCATTTTGGTTATAATTTAAGTTTGAATCATTTTCTTTAATATTTATCAAAAATAGTTCTTCTAGTTTTTTACTTTTTAAATCTTATTTAGGATAATTAATAAATAAACTTATTACAACAATATATGTTCGTGTATTAATCGATCTACCATCATGCATCCAAAATTCCAGATTTTCAAAGAACTCTATTTTTGTTCTCTCACAAAACCTAATCCAACACGAAATTTAAGATCTTAAACCCTAACCCCAATATAATCAACCATCCGAAATTTTCAAGAACCCTAATTTCTTCCACATCCCTATCATTGCAATATAATGAAATAAGTAAGAAATATAAATCAATATCAAATTTAAAGCTTTGGGTTGAAATGGCGGATTCGAAGATTTCCCAGCGATGGTGGTACGAAGCTTGTGACAAAGGGCTGTGCTTGAATCCCAAATCAATATATAGTCATATCTAATTAATTTATTGTTCTATGTTTGTATATATATTTGTTTTCAATTTATGAACTTTTATTCTAATATGATGTTATAATTTTTCTTATATAAAATTTTCGGTTGTTATGTTATTTTTATGATCTCCCTTATTCGATTTAGATTGTATTGGCTATGAAAATTATTTGTGATGTTGGTTTTTGCTGACTAACAAAGGCCTTAAAAAAAGGAAAAAGATAGCGCATTTAAAAAATATGATGAACCAAAAATGTGGCTATAATCATACAGAGTATTATTTAGTCAAATTTGATTTTATTTATTATTTGTTATATGTGTTTAGTTAAAATTTTGAAGTAATTAGAAAGAAAAAGTCAAAATGGTTTGTTGTAGGTCACCATAGTGATGATTTTAATTTAAAAATCTAAAATGATTGTTTCAGATTTTTTTAAAAATTGAGTGAAATAAACATATTTTTTTCAAGTTAATTATTCAATCAAATATTTTAAAAAGGTATAGTAACTCTTGAATAAATTAACCTTTGTTTTCACCAAAATTTAAACTATTAACCTCAAACAAAACAGAGACACTAATATCCACATATAGTCATATACTATACCATCAAACTAGGATTCCTTTCGTTATAACTTATTTTTTAAATATAGAAAATCTAATTAAAATTCTTTGAAAAATCTCAGTGTTATATGGATTTATTACACATACACCCACCACTTATGTGTAGGGTTAGCAATCAGATGTTGGGTCAATTTTCAAGCGATAGTGATCTATAAAGTCATGAAAGATAAGTGTGACACACATATATGTACATGCATGGAAATGATGTATGTTATTACATTTATCATACACAATTAATTTATATTTAAATACTAATTCACATTTAGAGACTAAAAGGATTTTAGCAATAGAACCCTAATATAGATGATTGATTTAGTTTCAAAACTTACTACGCTGTTTAAGTGATTTTTTTTTTCAAAAGGCAATTTACGACATGTTTTATTACACCAACCACTTTTGCTAATATAAGGTTGATCGGTAACCAGGTCTCGCCAAATATACGTCATTTTCCATAAATTATGTAAATAAATGATCTTGATTTTAAAACATCATCATTGGGTTGTTGTCCTAACGATACTTACCTCCCTAAAATTTATAGGCACACTAGGAAGATTTTTGGATAAGGTTATGAGTTCGAGTCTCGGCTCCCTCCACTTAGTTGTCAGAAGAGTTTCCCGAAGTCATTTTGTGGGGTGGACAATGACTTATGCCAAAAATACCGAGAATGTATTTTCTCCAATTATACATTTTGATTGATTATTAATGTACGAACTAACTGTTTTTTTAAAGTAATAAACTATGTTTTTTATCTAAAGGAAATGAAACAAATAAATAGTCAACATATAATGTCACATCAATCATGAGGATATATATTATTCATTGAAAGCGTACTGGTTTTGTCCACAACCAACGTTTCCTATTTTTATTTTCAAAGATTTTAGGGACCAATCAACATCTCATGTTTGAAAATGCAACTTAGTTTTCATATCTCATTTTCATTTTGTATAATAACATACTTACCCTCTCCAACTTTAAGGGTGTATTTGATATTACTTCGGTTAAAAGCTGTAGTTAAAGATCGAAAGCTAAACCGGTTTAGACTTTTTATTTCTAAAAGTTTTAAACTTATTGAAATAATTTTTAAGCTATGATTTTTGTTTTTGAAATTAAGAATTTGAAGCGTTCGCAACTAAATAAGACTATAAATCTTAAACGGACTTTTAATTTTGAAAATAGATGTTTGTAGATTCTAAAACGAAAAATTTATAAAAGTACATCGTTTTGTTTGAAACGATGATCAAACTACCCGTGTTTTGGGACAAGTTTCAAAACTACACCGATTCGCGCCTAGGCTATCGCACCTCTAGGTGCGTACTTCTCTGAAACCAAACAAATTTTAACACAATGATCGCGATCCTCCTACATGCGATCTATGTGAAATACAAAAAAAAAAAGTGTTTAGAGGAGGTCGCATCTGGGACCTGCGACCCCTGTGAAGCAGATAATTCCCATGCAATCTACGTAGAACATTTGCTATATATACCAACAACACATAACTTACACATAATACTTACACAACACAACACAAAAACACACATTTCTACTCACTACAAGAAAAAAGACCTTTAGTGACGACTTTTTTTAGTGACGACACACATTTCGTCACTAAAATGGATGATTTAGTTACCATAGAAATATGTCTCACTAATTTTGATCAATATTCCAAAAACAGTGACTACTAACCAAAGTGGTCATTAAATGGATGGTTAGAGACCAAAATAATGGTATGCACTACGTATAGTTCATTGAGTTAGGTAAAATAAGTGAGTTGAAAAAGTTTAGTGACCAAAAACATGGTCACTACGTGAGATTTTAGAGACCAAAAAGATAGTCGTCACTGAATTGGATAGTTAGAGACCAAATATTGTGGTCATTAACATAGATTGTTAAGTTAAAAGTTTAGTGACCAAAAAACATGGTCACTACACCCGAAGAACCATGACGGACGAAGCACTCCGTGATTGATTTGACTCAGATATGCATCTCATTACATTGTGATCGTGATTTTGCCTAAAATAATGGTAGAGACCAAGAATAGTGGTCATTATTCTATATTATGAAACGATGTAAATTGACATTTACGATTCTATATTGTGAAGGGACCTAATTGAATTAACAATTCTCCGATATAAATCCATTTAATTACACTCACTCCTCCGCCTCCATACACCTACCATCGGGACGATTCCTCCGCCGCGATTCACCTACCGTCGGCGATTAGCCGCCGCCAAAGATACCTCCTCCGGTGATAGCTCCTCCGTTTGGAGTTCAAGTTGTATCACTGATGGATTACAATGACCGGTAATCAAAGTTAGCTTCAATTTCTCCAGATAGTCATATCATCCTCATTGAAGAGACGTTTGAGTGCCTGCGTTCATATATCCGAAAACCCTAGGTTGTTATAAATTGAGGCGAATTTCCATGTGGAAGAAGAAGAATCTGCTACAGACTACTAATGCATCTCATAGATCAAGAGACATTCGTGCTAAGCCTCTAAACCTACTGAAATGTAATTCCTACATTGAAAAGGTACATCTCCTAATTGTGACGTAATGTGCGCGATGTGATAAAGGATCTCGAATAGTGGGATTTGAATTGATAGATTTGTGTTGTTATATAGAATTGTCTACAGCTATGCCTTCTCTTTGATTTCAAGTAAATGACAGTCTAGGGTTTATTTGAGCTACAGGACGTGTATTCTTCATATTTCATCAGTTATTTCGGTTTCAATCATTTAGATTAGTGATTACAAGTTGCAAACAGTCACTAGTGCTTAAAATTTGACGTATTGTTGATTCATGGCATAATTATGAGTTTTCTTATATTTTGTTGAATTTTGGGGCTTTTGTTCATGTGTTTTGGAAACAATTATTAAATACGCAAGGTGTTCGAGCTGAAATGCTCAACTGAAATTGGACTTCGGTTTGTTATTTGAGAGTTCGGACTATTAGTAGGAAAGGTGTTGATGAAATGCTCAAGTGAAAATGAATATTAGTAGTGCAATACCTGTTATTTTATGATTATATGAAAATTTTCATCACAATGTGGCTATAGTGTAGTGAAAATTTTCTCTATAGCATAAGTGCATAAATGTGGAAGTTTTCTATCTGTGAGTCCAAAGTTCTTTTATATCTATATATCCGTCCTTAATTGAGCGCTTAATTCAATCATATGCTTTTGTTTAACTAATGTTCTTTTTAGTAAATGTTTTTGGAAACAACCAATTTCACAACCTTATTGGTTGAATGTATTCATGTTGATTCTTTTCGCATAGGGTCTCTCTAAATGTTTTACGTCATGGATGAACTTTTCTAGCTGTACATTGTGGAACATAATTGTTTAAAGCAAAGCAAGGATTTTCAACTGGTAACTTTTAAAGTTGTCATCCTAAATTTTGCAAACGTGTAGACGGTTTTTAAATAATTTTTCTGCCACTGACTGATTATGTTGGAATTAGTTAAGTAAAAGTTGTGATGGTTGTAACAGGACATGTTTCCTTCAGCTAAAACAACGGAAGATGTAGATTAGGGAGATATAGCAACAAAAGAAACAAGTTTTGATAGAATATGCTACACGTAAGTTTGATTTTTGCAAAAATTGACATGTGTAAATTTATGTGGACTATTTACGGTTCGTTTTTTGTAGGGGATCGAGAAGTTTAAACGGGCTGCTCAAGACGCGCAATAGAAGATATTAAGTGGACATGCAAGTTATTACATTTTACATGTTACATCTGTATTATAATATATATTAGACTTGTACATGCTTTAAATTCACTGTAGTTTTTTGTTTTTATATTTTTTTTTAATATGCCTTAAATGGAGGATGCGTTTGTTTTATGGGACACTTATGGACAGGGCCGGCCCATGGTACGGGCGACTTGGGCCTAGGCCCAGGGCAGCACAAGTTTAAGGGGCATCATCAATGATCCAATAAGGAAAATTAGTTTTTGAGAATTAAGCGGGCATAAGGGAAACCAGGGAAACCAAACGACGCAAGGCCAATTGAAATTTAAAAAGGTCTGGAGAAGTGGAGAACCATTGCTAGAAACTAACCGCTGCTCTGCTGATCCAGTTTAAGGGGCATCATCGCCATCCAATCTGCTCCGCTGCTCAATCTGCTCCGTCGCAATCGCTGCTCGATCAGGCTGCTCGATCTCCGTCAACAACAGCTCGTCGTCACTCGTCATCCAATCTGCTCGTCTTCAGGTAGACTTATTAACCATTTTCCACTCTTGTAGACTTATTAGGTGTTCTTTTTATTGTCCCACTTTCTTATTTTCAGTTATGCAGCCATCAGTGGCCAAGCTGACTCACACCAACCGACTATGGTAAATTAAACTATATATGAACAAACCCACTTGTATCGGAAAATTTGTGAATCAACTCAGCCCCACTCGTTTTGACTCGTTACATTTCTTTTCTGTATTTTGGCAGCCTAGACTACATATGCCACTCCTGTATCCTTCTAACATACCTAGTGGTATCAAGATGGCTAAATCTAATGAGGTTCTTTTTTCTTTTTCTTTTTTCGGTTGTACATTTATTTAACATTTTATTTCTGATGCTAATGCTGGCCTTTCTTTTTTTCCATCAGTGTTTAACGACTGCTCCGATGATATTAGAGCTTGCTGTTTACGTGCTTTAAGCTAGTCTTCATAAGTGTATGGATGGAGGGAGTACACAATCTCATATTTTTTGTTTTACTCCCAATTGATTTGTTTAGTATTCCGCATAAGAGCTCATAACATTAACTGATGGTTTGTTTTGTGCATTTTTGAAGACCGTGGAGGTGACCGTACCAGATGTAGAAGTGATGCGTTTGGCACATTACGTTACAATTGGTTCAGAATGTACAGCATCTATAGCTCATCATTTAGAAAACAAGTACGTAAATTTTTAGAGCACACATTCATATTCAAATTTTTTTTAAAACCATGGTGCCAATTTTTAAACTTGAAATTATGAATCGGGGGCGGTCAAAATCAGGATGGGACGTAAGAGTGGCTCTATCTATTTATGGTTCTTTTGACAGTAGAGATTACTTGAATGCACAACGGATCAGGTATCAGTTGTTAGCACCCGCTTAAAATTCTCCCTAAGTAATAATACCTTATAAAATTTAACGGTTTTTATATTAGTTTTTACTAGTTGATGGCAGAAGAAGAAGATTAACAGTTGATGCTGATTGTTTCAATATTGCTATAAATGAAGCAAGGAAAAGATCAAGGAATGCCCAAAACAAGGTTGATCATATATATGTATATATATATATATATATATATTATATTTGAAATCTTACTTGAAAAATAGCTAATTGCTTACTTAAACGTTTTAACTTGACAGCAAGCGCTGTGCTATGCAAATTTGCATGGGAATACATATCCGACATCGACCGGTGCACAAACAAGGGGTTCCTACTACAAATGACAAATTCGAGTTTATGTGGTTTCAGGTAAATAATGTCAAAATTTCAAATAAATTAGCAAAAATAGTGTACTTTAGTATTATTCTTGAAAGTATAAGTTTCTATGTCGAGCAAGGTGGCACGTTATCCAGCATATAGTTTTCATGATGTGTATTATGCCAGAAAATTATTATATAATGACATAATTATTATGGGGTATCATAGATATTTATTGGAGTACTTTGAAGCTCATCTGGATTATTTGAAGTTGGTGGCAGTCAAATTTTGGGTTCGTGATCCGTCTCAGTAGAATTCACTGGAGAGTCTAGCAAGTTTTCTGTAGGTGATAAGAGGGTAACCACTTTCTTGTGCTAGTGTAATCTAGTATTCATCTGTTGTGATGGTTTATGACATTACAATCATACATAGCAAGAAGTACCTGGGAATCATATTGACCAGAAAGGTACGATAAGTTCTACCAAAAAAAACTAAGATTCGACTTTCTCATGGTAAGTTTTTATCGACATTCGATCTGGTTAGTGTTTCGTTTTCTTCAAAGCTATTTTAAAATAGTTAAACTTTGAACAAGACAACCTGTTAAGCAGGACGAGCACATCGAATTAACTGTAATTGGACAAATTAAAGCTGAACAGGCTTATAATTTAATAATAAATTATACAGTGTTTCACTGTTTCTATTTGGTTTATTTTGCTATCAGATGTTAATTTGTTGCTTCATTTGTTTTGTTCAGAAAGTGTCATATTTAAACTGTCATGTAGAATGTGTGTCCAACGACAAGAAAGCGTGATCTGAAGGCGAAATTATACGTCTATCAGTAAAAGTATAGATTATCATTAGATACTAATACTTGAAGTATCCCGATATGGGTAAGGGGGTATTTGGGGCAGCTTATGCTTATCAAAACGGTGTATTTGCTAATTGCTTTTTCTGGGTAAGGGGGTATTTGGGGCAGCTTATGCTTATTAAAACGGTTTATTTGATTATTAAGTTCATTTCACGATGACTAAACAGACAGAGTTGGCATTACATTATGCTGGGCCATTGGGGAGCATGGAGGGGGTGGTGCGTCTCACAAAGATGCTGCTCGTGAACTTTTTGAGAGTCTAGAACTACTTCTGTATGAGAATCTTTCGTCAAGGTATGAGAATCCTTTTACTGTTAATTACCAAAAAATTATATTCATGTTTTGATGTTCAATGAATATATTTTTTGATTTTGCAGCAATCTTTGTTTTCATGTGGATACGAATCGAGACATAAGTGTCGTTCTAAATTACAATATAAATGCTTCGAGCTTTCTTTTCTTGTATACCATTGATACGAAATTTATGGTGTGAATGAATTTAATTCTAACATGCAATTGCTGCAAATTACTACATATTTGTATCACAAAAATTGAATTTTTTTTGTTGTATTGAAATAGTTAGTGACCACGTCTTTTTGTCTCTAACCATTAGACACCATTATATTTGGTCACTAATCAGAGTTACGGAGCCGTTAACTCCGGTAACTAAGCTTAATAGTGACCACTTTTACTAGTTTAGAGACCAATTGGTGACCACCTTTTTGTCGTCACATATATAGTGACCACTTTGTTTTTCGTCACTAATTAGAGGACAAGTCTGTTTTTGGTCACTAATAAAATTAGCCACGGACCTTTAGTGACCAAAAGTTACGACTTTTATTTTGGTCACTAAATCCTTAGTGACGGAATTTTTCAACTGTTAGTGACCAAACGTGTTTTGTCTCTAAATCTTTTTTTTTTCTTGTAGTGACTGCTCCTCATACAACCATAAACTCAAACACAATTACAAAAATTTCGGATGGAAATTCACGACTTGCATAACTTCGCGAACAACTAGTTAGACTGGATGAGGAAAGAAATAGAGTGCAAAATGAAATTAACGAGATTACTGGAAACGTTGTTGAAGTTGATGATTCAAACCGCGTAATTTTAGCCGATAGTGCAAGAACATTCTATCTTCATGGGGATATAGGCAAAAGAGACGAAGATCAATACTGTTTGATTTCATTTTTACCAAGAAGTTTCAAATGCGAAAGAAACTTTTGGGGAGTTTTGCTTGGTTTGATGCAAAACAATGAATTGTGGGTTGTGGTGAGTTTAATAACATTTGTGATTATTTAAAAATATTTAATAATTTAACTAACAATTTTTTTTAAACGCAGCATGTTGATGGGTGGATAAAAAGGTCGCTAATGGTTCATAAACGTGTTTTTCAAATTGAACCGAGTAGTAATTTGCGTAAGTTTGCCGTTATGACTACCATATTTAACGGTATGTTCACGGAGGCAAATATGCACAAACTTGTAAAAACTGTGTAATGGACAAAACCTCCATATCCTGCCTGGTGGGAGGTCGATGACGTACTATCCCCATATGTGTCCGAATAACCATTGGTTTTTGTTGCAGTTTAACATTTATACATTAGAAGTGACCATTTCGATAGAGATTATTCAAGTATTCCGGATGAATTCTTGATGAGGTCAAGGAAAATACGAAGACGGTTTATTGGGCTTTTTGCACTGATTACCTTTTTTGGTAGGGGGAGACCAATCATTGGTGCATATCCAGTCACAAACGTTGCACAAGTCTCACAATACCCGGGTAGTAACGAGAACTCGGAATTAATGTTTGTATGTTATAGATAGGCTCCTAAGATTTGCGGATGAAGATTACATACGAAGTGATGTATCCGAGGAGAGAGCGTGCAAGGTTTCCGCCAACATATGGCTAATTGTTTTTATAGTACACGTATCGGTATAGTTTATTTGTTTGTGTTATATTGTTGTATTGTTTATTTTATGTTGAATAAATTTTAACGTTATCTTTTGTAATATTTTGTTTATCTTTTAATATTAATTTTCGTAATTAATTAAATAACAATTTATAATATATATATTTTCGTAATTGACCGGTTTAATGTTATAAGTTTAATGCTAGTTGACCGGTTTTGTTATAAGTTGAATGCTAGTTGACCGGTTTAATGCTAGTTGTTGACCGGTTTAATGTTATAAGTTTATGTTATAATTTATGTTATACTGTATTTAACAATATTTTTATTAACTATATGATATAATATGTTATAAGTTTATGTTATAATTTATGTTTATAATGTTATAAGTTTATGTTATAATTTATGTTTAAAAAACACATTGTTAAAAAAATTGTAATATAAAGAACATTACAAAACATAATTAAAAAACAGTAATATAAATAACATTACAAAAACATTGTTTAAAAAAAAATTACAAATCTCTAACGACGACGACGACGATGATGAACTTGAGGATTCGGGTCACTTGGGGTATAACAATCTGGCGGTTGATGTTCTCTTTGCGGATACCGTCGATTACCATCTTCATTGTCAAAGGCATACTCCTGATAGTCTACAGGTGAAAAGTCATGATTTTGATGACTCGATTCACCACCTCGATGTTGCATCGCTGGTGGGGATGTCAAATAGTTATAATTATAACCCTCGGGCGGAGGCTGAGGGGTATAATCTAAAAGTGACAAAAAACCTCCAGAAGGGGTATAACTTTGATTCGGAAATTCGAAGGGATCGGGATCCGACTCTGGAATGGCATTGAATCGTGAGTCGGATAGTACATCGAAGTATCAAAGTTAACCCCATGCGATGGTTCCGGGTTAGAGGGACCGGCCTCGTCCCGTTAGAACGTGGCTGTGCACGCCTTCGAGGGGCATCTCTTTGGAACATCTGTTGGGGTACCGGGTCATAGTGCTCCATATAATTACTCGGCACGTGTGAAAATCGTTCAGTACTATTAATCTGATCCATATACTGCTGAGACAAATTTTCACCCCCTGATGCCATCTTGTCATACCATCCATCTGCATTTAAAATTTTAACTTAGTGTTAACATTTTTTTAATTAATATATGTAATAATATAAAAGTTGATAAACATACCAGAAACTCTCGTTGTTCACCAAGAGGTTGAAACCCATGTGACGTCGACCCTGGGTTAGTGATATACTGCACAGTTCTAGGATGAAACCATGCAATATATTCAGGGGACGGACTAAAATCATTCACATAGTGTGATATTTGAATATTCGCATATCGTCGGTCCCACGCGTCAGTGTAGAGTTCGTGTTCTCCCGCCCAATTAGATTAAACTTACCAATGCGAGATACAGCGTGTAATCGAACACAATCATCGCAACTAAATAATGGGGGACCCGGTACATCCTGAAACATACCAAATTGCCGCATTACTCTACTCACCGGATGAGGTTCGACAATCTCCCAACACACGAGATACGTTTCACATCTCCAATTTTCAGAATCTATTCTACAATATGCTGGAAGTTGTTGTAGAATATCCTCGTATAGAACCCAGTTAAACTATACACCAAAAAATATTTATTAATAAATAGGATATATAATAAATATATTATTTAATTAGTTAACTTATTTACCTCATGTGTGGTCGATGCTGTAAGTTGTGATCGACATGCTGTCAAAACATGTGATGTAACTCTACCAAATTTCTCTCCGCATGTTCATCTCCAAAACTGTTATTTTAAATCATATCATAAATTATTAATAGAAAATGTATAAAAATGACCTTTATTTAGCTTTTTCGAATCTCTAGTTATTATTATTATTATTATTATTATTATTATTATTATTATTATTTCGCACATCATACAAAAAATACGGAATGAATAACACTTTTATTTATTTTAAATAATAAAAATTTGTCTTAAAGAAAGCAATCGAAGTTTGAGGTTTGGTTTTTGTCTGGTAGTAAAATAAAGTCACTTGTACCAGCCTTTGTATAGTGGCACTGTGATTCAATTATTCCTTTTTATTTATACTTCTACTATTTTTTACTTAATAAATTATAATAAATTAATTTTAATATTTCTAAAATATAACAAAGAATTTAAAGGAATAAAGTTTATTTATAATTAAACATAGTTGTATTGCCATTAATTAGATATGGAATGTGAATGAATATAACCCATCTTTGTTGGTAGGTTTAGTCAAAAGGATTCTTTAAAACACAAACTTAAAGTATTTTTTTCTTTAGTAAAAAAACATTAATCTTTAAAACACAAACTTTCATTAAACCAATGTTTTTACCACTCGTAAATATTTTTGTCACTTAAAGTTAAGGAATAAAAGTATTGTTGTAAGATTTAGACTTAAATTAATAACTAACCTAATTTAAAGATACAAAATTGTCAAAGAGATTAACTAATTAAAATGTTAAATGATTGATACTTAAGTATAAAAAAGATTAAATGACTAAACCGATAAATTTATAAAAGTTTGAAGATTAGATTATTATTAACCTCCATATTTACAAATTTTTTTTGTGTTTGATTAATAAGTATTTCATTAAATAGATAATTTAAACATATTCATTTAGTTGAAATTTATACCTTTCTAATTAAAGATAAATTTAATAGAAAAAAATACTTAATAATATACCTTTTTGGGCCTAACTCAAGTCGTTTGTTATATAAAGCAAAATCATATACAACTAGGTGGGTTTAGACATTTATACGCCGAAGACTCGGTTACTTAATAGCCTTTAAAATAAATCGTGGTATTGTTCATTGATTACAAAAAACATTCTAACATAATTAAGATATTTAAAAACAATTTAAAACATATAATAACAATACAAACAAATATTTGGTTGCTTTTAATGAAATACAATTTAATAATAATACATTAAAAAAATTAAGTAAACATACCGTCCACCGTAAGGTTCTGTCTGAAAATTATAATGCCTATTGGTTACCGTAGGTGCCAAACTACTTATCCGTACCCAAGCCCAAAGCTGCAACAAACCCAAAGGTCCGCAAATATCGGATATGTTTGGTTTTGTTGCTTTGCATAATCTTCGATACAAATATGCAAGAATGGCACTCCCCCAACTTAAATGACCCGAAGTTCCCAAATCAGCTATGTTTGCTAAATAACATAGAGGAACTTTGTTACCGGAAGTGTTGGGGAATAAACAACCACCAATCATATGCAAAATAAAAACCCGGGCCCTCTTCATATAATCATCGTCAGAAGCGTTGATGGGTTGCTCGTTGCCGATCTCCCTGAGTAAACATGACATTTTAATCGACCCTTTTTCAACGTCAGTTGACGAAGGCCGAAACCCCAAGTACTCTACACACTTATTTCTCCATTGATCAGTGGAGAGTTTCAAATCAATACCGGTAACAGCACCTCCGGTAACCCTAAAACCCCACAAAACTTGAACATCCTGCAGGGTCACGGTTGCTTCCCCGATACGTGGGAAGTGAAATGTGTGGGTTTCGGGCCGCCACCTTTCCACCAATGTCGTTACCAAAGCGTTATCTATTCGGCGGTTTCCAAGAGAAAAAAAGCCTCCAAACCCAGCAACACCAATAAAGTGTCGGACGCGTTCATGTATGTTTGTTGTACGAACAGCAATCCAAAACTTTTCATCCATACGCCTAACGGTCTAATGAACCATTAAACAAGAATGTAGCCTGATGTTCATGGTTTGAGTGTAACAATGATGGATCAATTGGACCGGGGTTTAGGTTTCCAGCCATGATAACGATAAAAATAAGGTTTAACGATTGTATTTGTAGGAGAATGTGTTTGTAATAGATGTGGTTTTTTACGTGCATGGAATGTGTTTGTTATATAGATGTAGAAATCAATCGGTGATCGAATTAAAGAAAGTTTGGTGGAATTTAATTTCAGAGTTCGCACCTCCAATATGCGATCTTTGTGAATGGATGATTAATGTGCTGACTAACTCTGCCACCAGGCGGGGATTTAATTCATCCCATTGAGAAATCGCACCTTCAACGTGCGAACTCTGTGAAGAGTTTGACCAATTATTAATATGGTGGTTGGGGGTTAGAGAATGTGTTTAAATTCGGGTGTTTAAATCGGGGGCTGGGGATGTTGACCGATTATTAAATTCGGGAGTTTTTTTTTTTGGAAAAAATCGATTATTAACCTTAAATAATGAATGGAATATACAATATGTATCAAAATTAACATAATCAAATTCAACTAAACTAGAATCAAATCGATTATTAACCTTAAATAATGAATGGATTATTAAGAACGAACACTAAAAAATTTAACTAGAATCAAATTGAACTAAACTTTGATTGATTTAAATTATTATGATATTTTTAAACAAAATAATTTAAAAGCAAAGAGATAGATACAAAATAATGTGTATTTTTAAAGAAATTTCGGGGGTTAGAGATATTATGGAAAGGAAACAATGTAATAAATAGTACTACAAAAATAGCAGTTGGTTACAAATTTAAAATAATATTATTTTTTTATCAATAATGAATTTGTTATCATTCTTTTTTTATAGAAACATGTTTTTATTAATATGTTATTATTATATATAATTAGTATAAATGTAACGATTTACTATTTTTATATATTTATCTAAATTGTTATTAAATCACCAAAATATTCATTTATCTATAAAATAACTATAAAAACTAAAAAAAAAAATAATAATAAATTCGGTAGTTAACATTAATAGTGAACATAAATACTGGTAGTTGGGGGTTAGAATAAATAAACAGAGTATCAAAAACACACTTCTAAGATTCGAACCCAGGACCTAAATTACCACGAAAGACTATCACCAACACTAACTTGTTTGAAATTTATCCTAACACAATATTATTATTATCTATAATACTGTATTTAACAATTCAAAACCTTAACTTTTTTTTTAAAAACACAAAGTTACCAACTTTTTTACCACAACTTATTATTATGTTTTTTAATTAATTACGAAAAAATATTTTAAAAGGATAAACAAAATATTTTGGTTAGTTTTTTTGTTTTGAAAATGGTTAAGTGTTAGTGTTTAGGGTTAATTATTTATGTAATGTGATGATTTTTATGAAAAATTCCAAATTGTGTTTTGTTATTATGTTATTGTTTTAGAGTTTGTAAAAGTTATATTTTTATTTTTGGTTTTTTGGTGTGTTTTATGCTATGTACAAAATGCCAAAAAATCATTTTGGTTAGTTTTTTTTTTTTGAAAATGGTTAAGTGGTAGTGTTTAGGGTTAATTTTATGTAATTTGATTATTTTAATGAAAATTTTCAAATTGTGTTTTGTTAATATGTTATGTTTTAGAGTTTTTAAAAGTTAGATTTTTATTTTGGTTTTTTTGGTGTGTTTTATGCTATGTTCAAAATGCCAAAACATCATTTTGGTTAGTTTTTTTTTTTGAAAATGGTTAAGTGGTAGTGTTTAGGGTTAATTATTTATGTAATTTGATGATTTTTATGAAAATTTTCAAATTGTGTTTTGTTAATGTTATTGTTTTAGAGTTTGTACAAGTTAGATTTTAATTTCATGTTTTTTTGATGTGTTTTATGCTATGTACAAAATGCTAAAAAAATCATTTTGGTTAGTTTTTTTGTTTTGAAAAAAGTTAGATTATTTTTCTGGTTTTTTTGTATGATTTATGCTATGTACAAAATGGACAGAATAGAAAACATATTAATAAAAACATATTAAACAAAACAATACATATCATTAAATATAAAAAAAAAATTACATTTTACGTTTTGCATATAGTACATTTGCCATCCTTCTCCGGAAATCAACTACTTGTTCATTGGATACGTCAGCTCTAACTACACTTGAGGCTTCACCAGTGACCATGTAGTGAATAAACATACATACAAAAGAGCAGAGTTCTCCTTACTACCCGGATATTGACTTACATTTTTGTAGTAAAGATGTGCATCATACCCAGGAGGAGTTGGTCCGATACGTTTTGCAGAGTATATAACCAACAAATGTATTTAACGTAAAATGTTAATAAGTCTTGCATATAAACCGCCGGATGTGCAGATTGCTCACGGTCGTAAATGCTCAACTCATTGGAATCAATTTTATACTCAAGAAGAAACCAATACCCCCAAGGGTAGAAATACTGGAATAAGGACTGAATCAAACGTTTCTCCAGCCTTTGTATGGTTTTTTTTGTCCAAGGTAAATTCAAAAGTTTTTGCCCCAATTATGATTGATTGAAAAAATCATCATGAAACGATATAGGCATTACTGCATACCTGGTTCTTTGCCTTGTGGTTCCCTTTTCTTCCCTCTCTAGTAAATTTCGATGCACCACTTGTGATCGCCTTATCCATGCATCGACATGCTGAAAATAAGCGGAAAAAAATTAAAGTTATTAAAAATTATAGTTATTAAAAAAAATAAAATAATTGTAAATAAAAAACTTACAGTTTCCAACAATTCGTGTTGTCTTGCGTAAATCCTAACAGAACGCCCCAAAACGTTCTGGACACTCTACATTTTCTTGGTAAACAACTAATTAAACCATATTGGTCTTCTTCGTTCTTTCCTCTGTCACCTTCAAGGAAAAATTGCTCAACACTCTCAGCTGGTATAATAGCTTGTGAGATGTTGACCGCATCTACATCTTCGTTTACGTGCAATTTCGTGTATAAAGTCATTTTTCTCTTCTACTTGAAGATCAATCCGACTTATCAACTCGCCACATTTGGACGTATTTTCCCAGTCTTTCACGCACTGGAGACCGAAGTGGTTGGAGTAATCTTGTTCTAAAATTGATAGGTTTGGGTCATCTTGAATTGATTGTATGAGTTGGTTTTTTCGTTATCAGCTTTCTGGAAACTTTTGATAAGGGAGTTTAGTTTTTCCAAACGCTTTTTATCTTCTTCTATATGTTTGAATACGGTGTCGAGGATATTGGAGGTAGTGGAATAAGAATTACTAGGATGAAGTCATGCTTAAGAGAATTACAAATAAGTGTGTTGTGTTTTAAGTTGTATGAAAATATATGTTGGTACGTTGTGTAAGTTATATGGTGTATATATAGGACAGATTTTTCAACGGTGTAAGTTACCCCTCACATGGGTCCCATCACAAACTCTATAAAATCAAGACACCATGCACCTAAACTCTATATCAAAATCTCTATAATTCAATCACAAACTCGATACACAAAGTATAACATAAACTTATCATGTCTCGTATTCCTGCAGATTTCTTTACACCAAAAAATATATTTACCATTCTCGGGCGCTCCATACTTTGGTCGATTCTTTTTACACAAATCCGTCTTTGAAAGAAATGAAGATTCAAGCACTAGTTCAGTAGGATCTAATGTCCAGTTTACGACGTTATATTTATCCCTGATGACGAAGACGATGATGACAACATTGTGTCTCCACCGAGCAGCGAAGAAGCTGCCAAAATCAACGCATCCGTTGCCGAGCCGACCGTTGTTGAGAAGGATATGAAAAAAAAAGAGAAAAAAGATGAGTTGTCACATGTTGTTACTTAAAAAGATAAAGACTATTGGTTGAAAATAACGATAGCATGAACGGTTGGGTGGATTATTAGTGTTTTTGTAATGTTCAGTGTTTTTTTAATTATCTTTTTATATTAGTTTTTTTTTTAATTAATGTTTTTTAATTATGTTTTTGTAATGTTCTTTATATTAGTGTTTTTTTTAATTATGTTTTTATCATGTTTTCTGTATAACATATTTTTTGGAATATTCTTTATATAACATTTTTATTATTATTAGACATATTTTTATTGTTTAAGAAATGATTCAAAAAGTTATTGGCTTTTAAAACTAACCTCGGTATAAGTATTTAATATAATTGATATACTTATGATGCAAGTTCGTATAAAATGTATATTTGTTTCATATTAAAGAATGATGCAAGTTCGGTATTAAGTATTAAATATCATTTATTGTTTAAGAATGTTTTGATGGGTAGGTATGATCATGGATATGGTCGCACCTAGGACGTGCGATCCATGTACTTCCCTGACAAATGTAAAAGTAAAGCTGCTATATAGGTTTTGGCTTGTCTTAATATCGATCACAGTAGGAAGACGTGGGCGAGCCAATGTAACATTGTTTCTGACAATGTAAATGTAAAAGCTGGTATTAGGTTTTGTTTTGAAAGTAGGTTTGTTAATCGATCGCATGTAGGACGTGCGAGCAACATGTACTTGAATCTGACAAATGTAAAGTTAAGGCTGGTATTAGGTTTGTTTTTTAAAAAATAAATGTTTCATGGGGTCGCATCTGGGACCTGCGACCCATGTACTTTTGGTCAATACTGGTTTTGGGTTTTCAATTATGGGAATATTGAAATAGTTGACGACATTTCAAAGTTTTCTTTACAAATAACATCATTTTTTATATGTTTTTATCTATATTCCATATCAATTTTCTACAAAATTCATTTCCGTTTACTCTACTAAGTTCATATCAAATTTCTTAAAATATGTCTTTATCTCGTCGAGTTATGGTGAATTTATATTGGGGAGGTAATGTAAGATATGAAAACGGTTTTATTTACGGCGATGATTTAACAAGAACTACAACGATTGTTATGTCTCGCCGTTTGAGTTTTGAAGAGTTCGTTGATTTAATCTACGATTATATTCGAGTCGACAAAAACCTTCTTTAAAATGGATTTAGTTATTACTTTGTTATGTTTACATAAATATGCCTCAAGTTATCGAATTATGGGGCAATGATAGTTTAGCAACTATGTTTTTTTTAGCTGATAGAGATGAAAATTTTTGGGGTCAAATTCATGTTAAAATTAAGCCATTATTTACATCTCAGCAGTCAACCTTCCAAAGTCAACCTTCTTTCCAACAATATCCGACAACCATCCAAAATCAACCTTCCTTACAAGAGTATCCGTCAATAATGCAAAGTCAACCTTCTTATCATGAACTACCAACACCAACCCACAACAAACTGTCACAGACGATGTCGATAGAGCTGGTTTTGAGAACTCGGATGCATGTAGCTCAGAACACAGTGAAGATACAGAGGAAGAACCAGTTGGTGGTGACGAATCAGAAGATGACCACAAATGATGCAGTTCATGAAGAAGAAGTCGGTGGTGGCGATTTCGGACAAGCCGAAGATGATTACATGCCAGACTTTGAGGACGAGGAACCACTTGATATTTGGAGCCAAGAAGAGAATCAAATCCGGGTTGGAATGACTTTTCAAAAATAAAAAAGAAGTCCAACATGCTGTAAGGCTTTGGTCTGTTTCTCAAAACAGGGAGATTTGGGTTAATAAAAGTGAACCCAGATTATTCAATGCAAAGGTGCCGTAGTCGTAAACCAGGTTTTACTCAAGTAGCCCGGGGCACCTGCTTGTAATTGGTATGTACGTGCGGTGAAAAAGTTTAACCATCACAACTGGCAAATAAAGCGTTGGGTAACCTCTCACAACTGTTATGGTACGGTCACTCGCAATAACAACCGATCCATTACCTCACAAATGATTGCTTCTCTCATCAAGCACTCAGTTACGTTAGATGTCGCCTACCCGATAAAACACATTATCGCTGATATAAAAAACTCTCAGAATGTCGACGTTACTTACCAAAAGGCCTGGCATGGTAGGAAAAAGGCAATTGAGAGTATACACGGGAGTTGGCAGAGTAATTTCTCGGAGTTGCCTTCGTACATTGCAGCATTAAAGGCTACAAACCCAGATACCATCGTGGAGTGGCAACATCATCCACAATATTCAGACGATGGATACGTATTCAAATACGTATTTTGGGCGTTTGGACCTGCTGTTGAGGCATTTAAATTCTGCCAACCGGTGATGTGTGTTGACGGTACACATCTGAAAGGATCGTACAAGGGTAAGTTGTTAACGGCTGTTACAAAAGATGCTAATAATCACATATTGTCCGTTCGCGTTTGCCATTGTCGATGAGCGGTGGAAAGCTGGTGTTGGTTTTTTCAGCAGTTAAGGACTCATGTTGTTGCGGACAGAAAGTTGTGTGTCATATCCGATAGACACAATGGAATACTCCACGCTATGGAAAATCTGATTTGGGTGGATGCGGCCTTTTGGATACCATCGTTTTTGTCTGCGACTCGTGAGAAGTAATTTCACAAAGAAATATAAAAACTACTGCAATGAAGAAACTTTGTTGGGCGATAGGAAGTACCACACACGCAAGAAAGTATGTCGAAAGTATAGACGATATGGTGCATCTCGACGCAGAAGCATGGAATTATCTTGACGAAATCGACAGAAGTAAGTGGACACTTCTTTATGACGAGAATGATCGAAGGTGGGGTTGGTTGACAACGAACATTGCGGAGTGTTTCAACAATGTTCTACGGGGAGCGAGACTTTTGCCGATAAAGGCCCTCATTGATTTTACATTCAACAAGTGCGTCGATCACTTTAGAAAACACGCCCAAATCGTGTGATACACCGTTGCCCCCTCGTATGTGGGTATTGTTCACCCAACGTGAGGTATATGCACAACGGCATAATATTACCGAGTTTAATTACGAAACGGGGGTTTATAGAGTCGAGTCACGGTTCAATCCAAACGATACGGGCGGAAACGTTTGCACTGTGAATTTTGGAGGGAGAAGAAAAACTTGTACGTGTGGAAAATGGCAAACACATAGATTTCCATGTTCACATTCTATGGCAGCAATTCGACATAGAGGTGAACAACTTGCTGATCACGTAAACAAGGTTTACAAAACGGAAACGTACAAAAGAATGTATCGTTCCAATTTTCAACCACTTCTGCACGTTGGTTATTGGGTAGATCCGGGTTGGAAGATTCAAGCGGATCTCTCTCGTTCTCAAGGTCAAGAGGACGCAGACGTACGAATAGAATACGTAACGAGATGGACGTTCAACCTATAGATGCCCCTCGAAGGTGTACCGCTTGCAATCAACCGGGTCATTCAACTTGTAATAATAACTAATCTTTATTTTATGAACTTTTTGGTATTTAAATTTCGTTATTATAACTAAAATAAAAAAAATAAAAAAACAAAAATAAAAAAAAATTAATTAACTTTACCACTCCACATACACACATTTTTGTTATATTTTTATACATAAATGCATATAATCTACAATTTATTGTATATAACATATTAAAAATAATTAACTGTTTTTTTTTTTTTTGTGAAAAAACACAATTTATCAAAATCTAATTCTAAGGTAAAATATAACAAAAATTAAAAATAAAACACATTTTATTCAAAATTTAACTTCATAACATAAAAATTACAATAACGACTAGTGACGACAAGTAGACTCTGCGTCACTTTCGGAAAGATTAACATTACAAGATTCAAACTTATTGTTATTGCTACAACTACCACTAGAACTCGAGGAATCGCTACAATATCGGAGGAATTGGTCTTCATTACTAACGGTTTCATCTTCTTGATCACTACAATCGTCGTCAACGACAATCCATTCATCGTTTTTATACGTCTGTCTACCACGAAGTTGAAATTCGGTTACTTTAAACTCTTCGACGGATCCAGGTAATTTCACAAGATAAGATTCTCATTCGAAATCTTTCAAAACAATTGCCATCTTCCAAGCGAAATCATGAAAAATTTCAACAATATCACCAAGTTCCCGAGATTTGTAAGTTTCTAATATCGGAGGAATTAGTCTAATACATTCGGCGGCAACTTGTTCCACATCCGGCTTGTGACTAAAATTTGGATACACGTTGTAATCAACGATGTATGACCGAGTATAAACGAAAACAATTCGACCACAACGCCAAAATATGTTATCAAACTTATCTTTCTTCGAAACTTCGACAATGTTTCCAACCTCGTAAATCATTATTTTATAAATGGTTTTGATAAAAGTGTTTGAATTTGTGTTTTAAGTTGTGTATGTTGGTGTGTTTTAAGTTGTGAAAATGTGTGTTTTTGTGTATGTGTTGTGTAAGTATTATGTGTAAGTTATGTGTATATGGTATATATAGGCAAATGGTCTACGTAAATGCATGCAGTTTTATCCCTTCACAGGGGTCGCAGGTCCCAGATGCGACCCCTCTAAATACTTTTTTTATTATTATTTCACATAGATCGCATATAGGAGGTGCGATCATTGGGTTAAATTTGTTGGTTTCAGAGAGTTCGCACCTAGAAGGTGCGAACGGGGTAGTTTTGAAAGTTGTCCCAAAACACGGGTAGTTTTGATCATCGTTTCAAAAAACGATGTACTTTTATAAATTTTTCTCTAAAAACCTAATAACAAACACACCATATGTATTTATAATTTTATTTTAGTTTATTTTAAACTAAATGTACACTTTATATATTAACTAATCAAATAAAAATTTAGTGAGTTTAATGATATTTGTGAGATGATTACAATTCTTTAGAATTGGGTATATTTTAAAAATTAAGACTTAAAATGAAAATTAATAAATACAACATATTATAATTTTTATTGGTAATTGAAAAAACATATTATATGTGTCAAAATTTTATTCCAGTAAGAGTGTTTAGTGATAAAAACAAGAGATTTTTCACAAAAGGTCTAAAACCTGAATTATAAAAAACGTATCAGAGTTAAGTGTTTGATAATACATTAAAATATAACTCCAAATATCTATTACGTATTCAACTTTAAATAAGTAAATAAGTGTATTGTATGTATATATAACTTTTAAAAATATGTATTCAAAAACTTAAAACTTGTAATATATGACATAAGTCTGTCACTTATACGAATATAACATTTTTTTTTAAAATTAAATAATAATTTTAATTTAAAGTATAATTTGATACATTTTTCACCCGAAATTGGAGAAAGATTTGTCGGTAGGTATCACTTAGTGTATATTGAAAAGAAGGAATTTAGAATCACCAAACCAAATCAATTTTTTGTTTGTTTTGCGAGATTGATATCGGATTTGATTCGAGCACTTACAAAATTCCATGATTCGGTTTGAGTCACTATTTTAATAACAAAAATGTAAAGAACATGCTTGCTTATGTACCAAAATATTATTTATATCATCCGAGAGCTTAAATGATGTTAACTATTAATCTATCTTATGCTGTTTCTAAAACAAAAACATAGAAACTCTAATAAGAGTAATAATATATCGTCCCAAAACGACATTGTTGAATCATTTTGGTATGCAAATGTCCGAACTCTGACCTTTTGGTGTGCAAAGGTCCCATACACGATTGAGCCCCAGAAGAAAAAGTAGATGCATTTTACATCTTGAATAGATTTATGTGTACTTTCGTTATGAAAGTTCTGTTCTATGTATCCCTAAACCCGGGACAGGTAACCATGTTAAGATTTAAGAGAATGTAAACTTTGAGATTGTTGAGTTCATGAAACCGCTGTGTATGTTGGACGTAATTCTTAGTCTGTTGGTGTGTTGTACTTTTCAAATAATGGCTATTTAAAGGTATAGATAGAGTCACTACATAGATACGGACGCATATGTATATTTTGACCACTGTTGCTGTCTATATTGATCAAAACTTTAGAGATTAGTTCTCCGTGTGAGTCAGTCCCAAAGCGATTTTTGCACATCCAGTAGATTCATTATTTCAGATCCAAGCCATTGTGGCATCCGTGTCCCTGAGTGGCTTAATACGTGATCAAGTCTCAGTGTCCCTAACTTTTAACCAACATAAATTGAAGGCATCTAGAACTAGCACTACTAATAATATGCTTTCTTCAATGATAACAAGAAATCGACAATAATAACCAAACAAAACTAAAATAATATCATGACACAAATCATTTCTGCAACAATGGATATTTTGAGACTTTGGAGCGGTCAAATGGGAATTAATATGGTGGTCATTGGCAGACTGAGCCATCATTTGACTCGGCATTATGCCTTACATCGAACTATATCATTTGACCAATAAGTAAATTGAGCTTAATAAAATCGCTTGATATCATCAAATATTTGTGTATTTTTACTACTATATATTGTCCCATTTTAATGGATTTTGATTGATTTATCTGTTATTTTGGTATTTAATCACTTCTTTTGAGTATAAATAACACATTATAAGACGAGGGAGTAAGAACAAGCAGAAAACTCGGAAGAAAGCAAGAAAACGAAGGAAATACGTTATGTCAGAAAGGAATCCGCCGTATTCAACATAATGAATACCATGGATTCAGGTTTGATGAAAAATCCGTGGTATTCACTACGTATTCAACCTCGGTCCAAAAAATTATATTTAAAGAAACCGATTTCTATCAAGGTGGTAACCCTAATTTTTGCAAAAGTTCGACCTAGCAGCTGTGTGAGAGAGTTCTAAGACGAATTTGAAGCAATTTCCACCAGGTAGAGAAGATCTGAGTGAAGATTGATCGTAGTTCTTCGGTTTGCTATCTTTTGTTTCATCACAAACATGTTTAGTTTAATCTTTGATATTATTATGGTTGTTTCTATTCAAATTATGGGCTAAATACCCTTTGTGTTTGTCTAGCAATAATGAATCCTAGTTTTGCATGACTTGATTAGGTTTATTAATCGATTATTGGATAATTTTATGTGTCTATCGATACATCCTTGTGTGTTATTAATCCTTATAACGAAAGTGAAAATAGTAGAGGTGACCATCCTTATTAATGTTGCTTTAATCACATTTGACCATTACAATTGACGATTGTGACTAGAGATTGACCATATCCTAGGGTTAAATTCGTTATAATTACATTATAAACATATGAGTTTAATTATATAGAGATGACCAATCTTATATAGTTAAGTGAATGTTATGACCATTAAATTCATATAGATAAATCACATACAATTAGTTGAGAAACTTTATGCATGAAATGAGATATCTAACGTCGTGACCATCAAGTTAAATTATCAATATTTGTAGTTCTAGGTAATCGTGACCATCTAGTATGGTAATCAGGTTAATAAACATTGCACTAATCAAGTTATATGATAATTAGGAGACATAAATGCTAGATCAACACTATTTTCTTTAACTGAATCAAAAAAGTAGGTCCAGCCCGTTTATAACCCGGCCCGGCCCGGCCCGATCCGACCGCATAATAAATTTCGGTCCGGTCCTCAGGTTTGGTTTTAGGGATATTTCGGGTATCGGGTCGGGCCGGTCCAAAACCGACTAAAACCGGTTATACCCGACTAACCGGATAGTTTTTATTATTTTTTAATTTTTTGGGTAATGTTGCTGCCTAGATTCGAACCCAGGTTACATACTTAATTTGAATGATGATTTACCACTCCACCACATACAGATTTGATTATAAATTTAAGACAAACTTTATTTAATAATACATTATTAATAAAATATCATTCAACTAAATTATATAAACTAATTATCATAACTAATTTTGTCTGTTCCCTAGACATAGTTTATTGGTCTTGCCAACTAACAATTTTCCCTAGACATACTTTATTGGTCTTGCCAATAATTTAATGTATAATCAACTAGTACATCAGGAACATTTAGGCGTATATATTTTTGATTTTCTTTGTTTTCTTTTTTTTCTTTCAACTATTGAAGTCAATTATGCTCGTGCTTGATTAATTTTGAGATGTTGAAAGGCTTACGTTTTCTGTGTCTCCTCGGGATTATGGAGTTGGAGAAGCAGGATGGGCAAAGCTTTGCTTCAGTCCAAGTCAATGGTCAACAGTACATATTTGATTTAGTAAAGCTACTTAAAATTGACTATAGTTTGTTAATTTTTGTTCTTTCAAACTGTTTTTCTCATTGATCTTTTACTATAATATCACAGAAGTAGACAACATCAACAGCTACAATCAACTTAAAAAAAAAAAAAAAACCCAAGATCCGGACTGACCGACGGTTTTTACCCGACCCGATCCGGTCATACCCGACCCGGCCCGGTCCCAATCGGTCCGGCTTTCGGTCTTGGATTTTGGGCCCTAACGGTCTCGGGCCGGTCCGGTCCAACCCACTTTGCACTGGGCTAAAAAAAAGCAAAGTTTCACGTTTTCGGTTTTATTTAATCTTTAATTTAAATTTACAATTTACTTTTCTCAAAATATGTTCCAAAGGAACTAAAACCAATTTCCCAATTTTTAATTGTTTAAATAAATTGTTCTAATCTGATAATTAATAATAATACATCGCTCCCCAAGTGTTCGAAACTTGGATTTACCATTGCTACATTGTTATACGATAAGGTTTACTTGCATATATTGTGTATTAATAAAAACATTAGGTTAATTCATTTATTAAAACTTTACGAGTAGAAAATACACATCAACGCTCATTTGCAAAAGTGAAATTGAATTGAAATAACATAATATAGCACAAAATTCCAAGTTAAGCGTATGGACAAGTGTTTTTGGAGATGTCAAAATGGGCGGGTTGATGAGCCATTTAAAAGTAGATGGGTCGAAATTGCCACCTCTAAGTATTGTAAAATAGCAGTCTAGCAAAAACTTCAAGGGCCATGGATTTGTAATAACATAAAACAAGTTTCATTCCTACCGGTTGGGTGACTTCGACCCTTTTCCTTTTTACCCGTTTGACGTGCCAGACAGAAAACATAACCCGTAAGTAAATTGGTCGAATTGTCACTAGTCACTACAAAGTGTTATAAAGTAGCAGTCTAGCAATTTTGAAGGTCAAGTGCCTAATGACTTTAAAGCAAATAAAAGGTGACGAAAAACTCAGAAAAGTAATCGCAATCATCATGTATTTGTAATCACATAGTATAAGTTTCATTACCAACAGTTTACTATTTAGAAACCACTTTCTTTTAGTTATAATCCGGCCACATTTAAGTCAGAATTTCTTTTATCCACCTATTGAGCTGAATCTTCATGAAAACGAGGATCAAAACCCACAGACGAGCTGCCAACAGATTCCGCACCATTTTGAAGTTTAGCCACTAACGACCTGACCTCTCTACTCATCTGTTCCAACCGAACTGCACTAATCGGTGGAACACCAGTTTGCCCAGCATTCCTAACAACCGAGCAACTGGCTTTATCAGCCAAACATTCAGAACGAATTCTCTGTTTCAACGACCAGACAAACGCTTCAGCTTTATCACATGCGACACGATACAATTTCCATTTCAGCTTTAGGTTCTCTAAAGCAGCGTCCGTGGCAGGAGTGTCCTCGCAATCAGAGGCAGACTTGGCTTCACATACAGCGGCTATTGCATACACGAAACCTTGATATGCAGTGTTCATAGCATCTACATAGTTATCCATTGACTCGTCTTGTGCACAAACTTGTTAAGCAAACTGCTCACAAACAAAAATAAAAACTAAAATAAAAAATATAACGCGTATCTATATCTATATCCATATCTATACATTTATAAAACATTTGACCCAAAAATCTTAAAGTTAAAACTTGAGAAGTAAAAAACTAAAATGCCTCTTATTTACCATCTAAATACAATTTAATTTTTCAACTTACTTCCCTTTATTTTCAACCTACTTTCCTTACTTTTCATTATTTACCCTCTGCTAAATTAAATTACAACTAATTTGACTAATAATTTTTCATAAAAAATTTCAATACAAATAATTTCTTACATCTAATCGCCATATCTAAAATGTGAATTGAATTTTTTAATTAAGCTTCGTATATAATAACTTGTAATGTTCAAAGATCTGTATTTGAAACCGCAACCGAATAATTGTTTTTATAGCCCGGAGATGATGGATGACCTAAAGCTTTTACTGCGTAGATGATATATGAGTCAAAAGACCACTAAAAATTATTACACTTAAAATATCATCGCAACACTAGAGTCGGAAACTATTAAATACAATATGATTATGGTCATTCAGCTATATATTACCACTCATTTTTAACGGGAAGTTCGAGTTTGGACCGAAATCAATGCTTTCTTTAATAGAACACGGTTCAAACCAAAAACTATTAGACCAACATATAAATAGTATTTTATAGTTTGAACGATCGAACGAGAAATTTTTCTAAAACAATTAAATCAACTTACTACATCACCACATGTATGTGAAATATATGGATAGAATGAGTTTGAAGAACGATGGACCAAATAATAAACTATTACACTCAAAATATTAACCGTGAAACAAAACACTAACAAAAATCGTTACCACATATAAATAAATAAAATGATGGCCCGAATGGGCGCACCACCATAAACGGTTACCGTATAATTCATTTTCTGGTTCAAAAGACCGAATAAGAAACTCTTACCACATAATTGTTTTTATGCTTCGAGTGTCCGAACGGCTCGAACCATAAGTCCATAACTATTATTTATCTTGAGACGAATAAGAAATTACCATAAGTCATTAACATAATTTTCCCGAATATAATTCTCTTTCCCGCTGCATCGCACGGGTTTCATTCTAGTTATTTAAAAAACGATTCCGTTTAAATTTCATTCAACACATTCTAAAAGTAATGTGAAATGTTTAAATGACTTACGTTATTTGCTTATCTTAGGTTAGGCGTGTTTCGGATTGCATATTTTAAAAATTCTTACAAAAAAAATGTGTCTATAATAAACACCAAACATTGTTACATCTAAACACTTCAAACTGTGTTTTGCGAAATATTTTGCGCGGTTTTAAGAGTTAAATTCAAAGTCACACGGAACGCGGTACGCTTCGGTACGGAAACGAGAAACGGGAACGCGGTTCGCTAGGTCCCTTAAATTGGTACGATGGGGGGTAGGCTCATTCTGGAACGCTCGGTACGGTGTACCCGATTCGGTACGATATTCCATATCAGTAATAATAATATATTTCTACATACATATAAGCCAAATACCTATATAAACTATCAATAATCAAGATATACCAAAAGATAGATTTATATTAGATTTGTGAAGTACTTCGAATACACATTTCCAAAAGATCAGAGAGTCTAAAAAAGGATCAAAAGATAGATTGTTTAATTAGTACAAGTAATATTTTAATTTTATTAAAAGTGGGTAATTAATTAAGTGTACCGGATCTCTTTTTGGTACATCGTACCGCTTCACTTTGGTACACCGTACCGCTTCACTTTTGTACGCCGATCCAACTGAATTCGGTACGCTGATTGATGTTGCTCGGAAACGCCAAATATAGCGATCCAAATCGCGTTTCCGAGCGATCCGAAACGCGATTGTACCGCGTTTCGGTACGAACGATCCGAAACGCGAAACGCGGCCGAGTCAGCGTTTCCTGTGACTTTGGTTAAATTACTTATGAATTAGGGTAATTCTTTAATTACACAAATTGTTGGTATTTCTTTTTGTCTAGCAACAAATTTTATAGAAATAAAGTATTTTTTATAAACATTTGGTTAAGCTAAAATTGAATAAAAATGATCAATACTAACCCTAATAAAGTGATGCAGATTATTATTAATTCTTTGAAATTAGACCAACAGTAAATATAAAAGATATTTAAAAACATTAGCATATAATTATATATATATATATATATATATATATATATATATATATATATATATATATATATATATATATATTTTGAAAGAAATGTACCTTTTTTTTAACAAGTAGAAAATTGGGGAAAACAATTGCCGGTGGTAAAGAAATTATGTAATTACGATTGTTAAGTTATGTGAATTGAGGGGACTTGACCCGAAGTAAAACGGGTCGGGTTTTTTGAAATTGAACATTTCTTAAATTTCAAAACTGCCATTGTCATTGATGACTCATTACTCTCATGATCATGATGAATGCTCTTTTTAAGGTTATAAGGATTTTGGGAGTGTTTGTTTTGATTTATTTGTCCGACTTATAAGTTTATATAAAAACTTTAGAAGTTTTAAATCCGCTCTATGAGTTTTTTAATTTATGTTTATGATTTTAAATAAATCATAAACTTTTTAAAAATTTCATAAGTTTATAAATAAAAAAAATAAGTTAATATTACACAGGGTCATATGTGTTATATAGTTCGAGTTCGTGAAAGAATATAAATAATAGTTTGTAATAAGTTATAATTCTAAAAATAATATTTTAGAATTTTCAGTACCAGTCCGAAACATATACAAGGGGTAGGACGCACATGACTCCTATACCAAGATGTACCAGTAAAAATATTATACGAGTATTCATTTTGAGTTTTTAACTGAAAGGAGATAAACTAGTCCAAAGTCCTAACTAACGATCTATCCATGAAACCAGGAAGATAAAAATGAAAAGAAGTTAGCTTTTTTAATTGTCAATCATTCTTCATTGTCTTTGCAATCTCAAACTGAACCTAATGTGCATGGAGTTAAGAACTCGTCGTCCCCACCGCGATAAGGAGGTGCTTAAATCTTTAACCATTGAACCACCTTTCCCATGGGCAACCAACCGCCGAGCTCAAGTACACAGTTTGAAGTACTTAACCTATAACCACATCAAAACAATCTCCGGTGACTTACAATGCAAGCGTTGCGAAAAAGTGTACCAAATCGAATACAATCTTGAAGAAAAGTTCAAGGAAGTGTCTGAATACATAGGAAAGCATCGGTATGACCTTTATGACCAAGTTCCACATGAGTGGATTAATCCAGCATTGCCAAAATGCAAGTTTTGTCATCAAGAAAATAGTATGAGGCCGGTTATGAAGAAAAAGAGATTGATCAATTGGTTGTTTTTGCTTTTGGGTCAGATGCTTGGGTGTTGTACACTAGAACAGTTGAAGTATTTCTGTAAGCATAGTAGAAATCATCGAACTGGTTCTAAGGACTGAGTTGTGTTCTTGACATACGTAGAGTTGCGCAATCAAGTTAACGAGAATGTACCCATTGTTCTTCATCAACAGCTTCATAAGCTGAACATCCATTAGATTCAGAGTTTTCACACTAATTGTATTTGATTTTCCTACTTTTATCATATTTGTTCTTTAATTGTTTTGTTAATTGATCTTATAAAACTGCTAATAATTTCTGAATGCGTATTTACTGCTTCAAAACAATGAAATTAGTTTTGTTGTACGACTAGATATAAATTGTAAAGGTTTCGCATTAGATTTATCATCCTTAAGAACATCAACGCTGTATGTATATTGCTTATACAAAGTATTGAAATGTGCTGGAGAATTGGGTGAACAAGTTTGTTTTATGGAAAACAAAGGAAGTATTAAAAGAGCAAAGGGGGCCCCAAGTTTGTTTTGGGCGGGAGTGGCCAGTTTGATTTGGGCGGGAGTGGCTCAGCCATGGTAAAGAACGGAAGTGCTAAGTTGGCAAATGTGTTACGGTAATCTTCACGGGACTGATTCTTATCGATAACTTTGTACAACTCCAGACAAACTAAACCAGTGGCCATTGCTGTACATGTTGGTATCTTTGGAGTAACTCTTTCCGTAATCACTTTATCCGTCAACTTGTCAATTTCAGGAATGTTGAAATTCCTTGCTCTCATGTTTGCAAGTCCAGCTATCAAGTCAGTTTTGTAACTGTTATAATCATTATCCTGCTCATCAAATGATTAATCAAAAACCAACAAAAAAAACTGTAAAAGAAGAATCTTTTCTGGAACTGAAGTCACCTGGTCATTGTGAATAAGTTCGAACTTGAGGCATGATTTAAGAGACTGTGTACACTCTTCTAGCCTCTGGATTAGTTGATCTATGTAACTAGTAGCATCCATATCAATCTCCAATCTGACGTTCGTGTCATCGTGGTTTGGTTGAAAATCGGGGACTATTACACTATCCACAGCTTCGGACATTTTCTCAGAGTCATTAACCCATTCAGGGAGAGAGATGCCATATATCTTAGCACGGAGTATGGAAGCAGACAAAACGAAACTAAGATGACTTTGATCCAAACGATTGAATGCCAGTGGATGAGGGAAGCGCTTTGGGGGTGACCAAAATGATGTATCAGATTCGGTTTTCAAATCTTTAGGATATATTCGAATCAATTCCTTTACATGGTTAGTAAAGTAATCTTCAAACCTAGAAACAGTCAAAACAAGTGAGTAGTTAACAAATGATTCAAGTTAATGTTACTCAAAAGATTGATTTGACAAAATATAAGAAATTAGGGAATTACTTTACGCGAGCCCATGTGATGCAATCTTGAAATGTGTCACATCTTTCCATTTCAAGGCAGCTAAGTATGATTTCCAAAGTCTTGGAATTACTGGCGTTTCTAAGTTCAGATATATATGATCCCGAATACGAAATATAGGCTTCAAGTTCATGTAGTGGTGTCTCAATCAAGTCTTTAAATTCGGACAGAGCCCATTTTAAGCAGTGATTAATGTTATATGGAAAGTTCTTCAGATTGCACTCGGGTACCTGTTTCTCTAGTGGGTCAGTTGAGGCATCATAATGTTCTGTAACGGATGGAATTACCATTTGAGTGCTGCACTTGGCACCCATAGTTCCGGTTTCTAGAAATGGCCTTCGGTAAGCTACGCATCTTTGATCAACATAAATCCTTGAATCAACATCATCTAAAGCACTGATAACGACATCCACATTCCTCCAAAAGGGGATGTCAAATACATTTTCAGTCTCAGGACCCATATGATGCCGCAAAGCTTCAATCTGAAGTTCAGGGTTGATATATTTAGCCTTAGAAGCAGCAATAACGGACTTGTGTTTCCGGATATCACACTCAGTAAACAACAATTGGTTGCTTAGATTGCTCTTCTTGATTACATCATCATCAGTAACTATCAGTTTCCTACCGCTTTCACATGAAACTCCCATTAATGCCAAATTCTTCACGAACTCACATCCCAATGAGCCACATCCTACAATAAAAGCTCGAGTCTTTTCTAGTTTTTTCTGGAATTTAGATCCAAATACTGAAATCTGTGCATCATAACGACCATAAGAAGGTTCACGGTATACCCACTTAGGAAGTGACTCGATCGAATCAAAGTAAAACAACTGTATATAGAAGAAGCATGGCAATAATTAAGACGAAATTATATAATTAACTTCATATTAAATTAAGTGAAACTGTGAAAAATAGATACATAAATAAATTAGAAACCTGAAAGATGGGATGAAACATTCCCGAGCATGCCTTGACAACTTCTTGTGCAGCTATACCCCCAAACATGGTGGCCATGGGACTAAGAACAGCTCGTGCCCCATGAGCAAAATTAGAAAGAAGTTCTGGTTTGATATCTTGCAACTTCTGATCTCCACGTTTCTCATTGATTATTTCTGCAATAGATGTGAATTTGTGTACATCATCTTCTGAACCAGCAATAGGAAAACGGCCAGCTTGACATAGAAACTCATCAAGTGCTTGAAAGGCCAGATGTAGAACGGGAGGGTGATCCGGCTTTGAGAAGTCGCTTAATAGAAATTGTTCTGGATTTGTAAGCGTTTCTTGCAGAGGCCTAAAATTCAACACCTTTGACTGCTTCACTTGAGTGGCACAACCACCTTTACCATATCGTGTAAAGTTAGTTGTATCTTCTTCGATTCTGAATGAGTATGGGCGGCATTCTCTAATCCTTTTTGGCTTTTCGTCGTTGAGTTCTATCATACCATGAATCTCAGAGAATAAGACGAAATCACCATCTTGGAACTGGAGCTTCTCATCCTCAACACAACATATTAATGCTTCTCTATCATTAGAAATATCTGAAATAATGGCGGTATATGGTTCCTCACCATCGACATTAGCTACAGTAAACTCGGGCCCAAAATCACAGAAAACGTTACCAAAGAGTCCATTAACATCGGCCTTGATAAATGGGATGCAAGGCTGATGATTTCGGCAGTAATGGTTGAACTGGATAGCTGTTTTCAGGTCACTAGCAGTAAATACAACAGCCTGTGATCATAAAAAAGAGTTCATGAGTTCAACATGTGTCATATATTTGAATTTCTTTATACGTAATTTTGGTTTTGATCCTTAGGAAACAAGCCTACTATATATGCACATTAACCAGCTATATACTAGCATTACAATCAAATCAACGGTCGTTTTAAGAACCCCGCAATTATTAAACTCAATGCTGGTCTTCTTTCCCCTAGAAGACAGTTGACCCAAAATAAATTTGAGTCACTTTAGATGGCATGCTATCCTCATGTCGTTGGCTTTAACTCGTATCATTACTTGATGCCCAACCTCTACAGTTTCAGGAGAAGGGTACAAGTACAAACCATTTCTACAATTTCCCCCGGAGGCTAAAAGGCCGGTCAACTAGTTTTGACTCCAAAATTCATATAAAGCAACATAAAACTCTAGTGACGACTTAAGTACCTGGGCTGATAGCATAGTAATTCAGTAACCAATAATAATTTTAATATAAAATTAATAATATACTAAAAGACAATTCCACCCCCACCCCCACCCCCACCCCCTCCCGGATTGGCCACTTTGCCACCTGGTTCACTTGGGACAGTGCTGATACAACTTCCCAAATCAATCGAAACAAGATATATCAAGATGTAACCATGTCCAATTCCATATCGGGAACTACAGCTTAATGGGAACATGATCATACATAAAGGGACATATTTAGACATTTAGATTGAAGAATTAAAAGAATCACTATATAAAGAATCAAAGATTATTATTACAGATCCTAAACCAGGAAGTGCGGCAAAGAACTCACAATCAATCAGCTATGTTCAGAATGTCTACCGAATCAATCAGCTGTTTATTAACAATACTTTTTAGACTAATTGCTAAATGACAAGTGAAGGAACTACTGATTACTGGTGATAACATAACCATATGTTGAGATTATATATTCGCAATGATTCATAAGCGATAACCCCCCCTCCCCAACCCCCCACACACACATTACCAGTTTATTAATATTACGATGAGCTACAAGAGCTTTTTAACTATAAACTTTTGAAGTAATTGGAAAGAGATGTAAAAATGATTATTTGAGCCAGAATTTTGCGGGAGAAATTTTCAGCCGGACATTATGGAGAGTTTTAATTATGTTCCAATGGTATATGTTAAACAAACTACAGAAGGTTTGAAATCAGTACCTGAAACTTTGAAAGTGTTTCATTGGTCAACTTTCCAGGCAAGATGTTGACCATTACCTCGTCGTTGAGCGCTTGCAACTTTTTAACACATGCTTCTGCTCTGTTCGTGCCAATGTCATCTTCTGATAAAACGAAATTTCTGGACAGGTCCCAACATTCTACTATCCCTTCATCATGCAATGTTATTGACTTGATGCCCGTAAGTATAAGATTTTTCACTGCAGAAAATGTCAAAAGAAACCATATACGTTAAAGCTAGTATTTGATCAGATAACTTAGCCATATTATAACTCCAAATATTAAAATCAAGGTATTTGGGAAACTAATCTAACTATACATCAGCTCACCTAAAAGAACATACAGTTCTTAAATTATATATGGATGTTTAAATTAAACAGAAAAATTGCAATAGCTGTTCTGTCAAATTAGTCGAGACATTGCACATAACCCTTTCAATGTAAACTACTCATTCAGTTTCTTTGCCCTCATTTATTTCAGGTTATCTTTTTTCTCTTTGTGTTCTGTCTTTTACACAAAAGCTCAATTAAAAAATAAGCCAATATAATGTAAGTTCACAACTCACAACGCATGATGTTTGTACAATCCATAGTAGTCAGCTTATATCCAACATTGCCTCTTCGGTAAGCGTAATGTCAACATAAAGCGAAAATAGTAACAACAAGAAAACAAACATGCAATACGGAATAGAGTAATAATTCTTACCTATTTCTGCGCCAAGGCCTTGCATCCCTGAGACCAGCACATTAGATGCAGCAAGACGCCTCATAGTCTGAAGACCATACACGGCTATTTGTCCACTGAAGAAATCCTCGTCTATATCCTGTGTATTTCCATCGTCTAACTCCATATCTGGAAAGAGTTTCAATAAAGTTATCTTATTGCAAAATAAAATTTTGAACGGGTAGAGTAATATACTTTAAAAATGTATAGTTAAAAGAACAGGAGAAATCTTGATGCAACGATTGGCTACAATATAAGAATCTATAACTTTTTTTACTCGAGTCATCCTACAAGTCCTCAATGATCCTTGTATATAAATTTAATCAGATGTTGGTATTATATGCTATTGATCTGTAGGTACTTGATCATGGTTAACATAAATTTCATATTCCACTTGACAATAACACACACATACTTAATAATCTAGCTTGAACATTAGTTAACATCGTGCAATTATGCTCAAACAGTAATATAAGATAAACAGATAATTCCCGACCTAATAAGATTGCTACTTACTATCCAAGCAAAACACGCAACGTTGACTTTTGTGTCAAACTGGTCAAACTTTCACAATTTGATATCAAATTCCACACACGCACACACTTTCATATAAATTCAAGTAAACATACACGAAGCATATGGTATATACATGTATTATTCCAAGCGATAGCATTTGAGCATCATCATATTCTGTAATTGCACACATCTATTAACATTATGTAAGCATTGATACATTAAATAATCAATAAAACTTAGTTAACTTCATATTAACACTATCTGTAAGAACCGATACAATAAATTTCATATTTCACATATTTTAATCGTCTCTACCACCAAATTCCAAAATATTGAATCAATGAAGAAGCAAATCCATTCAGTCAAACAGTCTAGCTTGAACAAAACTTCAACACCGTGCAATCAAACAGTCAAGTAAGATAAACAGATTAAATTTTCACAAAGTGATCCTAAATTCCACAAACACTTACATTTTCATATAATTTCAAGTAAACAGCATACGAAACAAACGATATATACGTAAATAAATCCAAGCATCATCATATTCAGTAATTGCAGTATTGCTCACATGAGTCAATCAATTTTATACTAACAATCAAATTCTAAAAGTACCAGATCAACTAATAATCAAATTCGTTCAGTTTTTTTTCGAATCAATAAACTAAACATAAACGTGTACAAGTTACATCTAACACAAACGAATCAATTTCAGGTAAACGTATACGAAATGAACAGTTAACATAGCAGCATCATATTCAGTAAATACACGTCCATTAACGTAGCAGCATCATATTCCAAAATATTGAATCAATGAAATCCTAATTCAAGTAAAATTGTTCAAAAAATAAACAAATTTGAATGAAATAGAAGTCGGAGTGAAGTACCTGATCAGAATTACGGTTCCGAAACGGAATCGAGCTCCAAATTGAAGAAAAAGGTGAAAAAATCGAGAGGATTTAAGTTTGAGATGAGAATGAAATGTGAAATTTGAGAGGGAAATTCTGTTTATATACATTGTAACTGTTTAGTTAGTTTGTTAGTTGGTTATTCCAGCTAACTGTAAGTCGTTGTAATTCGCACGTGCGTGTTCTTGGAGAGGGTAGTAGCAGTATCTCGCACGTGCGTGTCTCTGGTGAGGGGAGATGATTGGAATGAAAATGAACCGATCAAAATGTGCAGATTGGGAAATAAGTGAGGGAATGTCTAAAATATCCCGCCTTTGTGTTATTTTAAAAATCAAAGGAAATTGCAATTTTGTTACTTAATTTATCGTTCTGTATTTTTCGTTCATCACTTGTTATTTTTCGTTTCTTTTGTTTCTTTTCTAAGTTATACTTAGTTTTCTTCCGTAAAATACTAACTGAATTAACAAAAAGTAACAAAAATGTAATTTCTTTTTATTTTCTATTTATTTAATTTTTATAGTATATTTTTTAATTTCTATATTTTTTTCATCTTCAAATATATTTAAAACCTATTTTCTTCTTCACACTCTATTGTCTTGAGATTTCTATATCTTGAAGCTTATATAATTCATAACCTACAAACTATTTTTATTTTAAAAATCTTAAATGAACAATTATATCGAACCTCAAACCTCAAATAATTTGATCTAAGTCAGTCGACAAATTTTAACACATAATACCTACAAACGCAAATTCGAAATCAAGCCAAGTCAGTCGACAAATTTTAACACAACGGTTGAAGCACTGATGGTTGCAGTTGATGAAGCCCGAAGAATAAAGATCAATATGATGGATTTCTAGATCTATAAATCTAATTTTTTTATTTCTAGGGAATAAGAGATTTCACAAAAAAAATAAAATTTCAAAATGAAAAAAAAAAAAAAAAAAACCAAATGCAGGATGTTGGGAGATGGAAAATATAAAATCAATTTATAAAATAAATTTATTTGAAGGCGAAAAAAACTTGGAGAATATGAAAAATATAAAATAGTGTAAATTGCAATTTTTGTTTTTAAAGACCTTTCAATTCGTCAATTATACCCCACAGTTTTTTTCTTTGGATTGTTTGTCCTTAACTAGTTATTTTTCGTTTTTTTTTTTTTTTTTTTTTTTTTTTTTTTCGTCAAGTTACTGTTAGTTTTTACCGTTAAATGTTAATTGAACTAACTGAAAGAGGGAAAAAATAATATTTTTTTCTTTTATTTATTTTAATTAATTTTTTAATTTAATATTTTAATTTATTATTTCATTTTTTATAAAAAAATATATATGTGAACTTTCACATACAAATATTATGTTTAAAATCACATGTAATTAAAATTACATTTGATTTTGAACTGAGGTGGAGGCGGTGACGGTGATGATTTTAAAAACATAAATTTTGCACCGCCTCCACCTCAGTTGGAAATCATATGTGATTTTAGAAAACAAGAATTTTATAAGTTGAAAAACTTACAAAATTTATGTTTTTAAATCACATATGATTTTCAACTGAGGTAATAGTGATAACGCTTATGCATCAAAAAATTATTGCGTACATCAACTGGTTTTTTATCACGAGCATCAAACGGTTTCTTGTGTGCATATAGTTATATATGGCCCTTAGATATTTGATAAAATGCCTAAATGAAATATTGTGCCTAAATTTTCAAGTCAATTTGGGAAGTTTAGGGAGTAATGGTTAGAAGCTATGCGAGACTATGAACCGTGAGAGGCTTTTCCATATTAAGTTTTGTGTTAGTTATCAGATGATGTTGATAAAGGTGGAAAGCCCGAAAAAGGACAAAAGGTTAAGCTTTTGGGACGTAAGTCAGTGGTGAGTATATGATGGTAATGAAGGTAGGTCCTAAAACAATTTAGACGACAAAAAGTAATGAATCGAGCGGTTCGGAAATGTTAAACGGGTCGGGTCGAAGATTACTACGAATATACATAAATAAAAGTAGTACCGATTAACAAACAATACAATGCTTAAGTAGTTAAGTCACAATATTTCATATAAGTTTATGTAAGGCGTATACGTTCCACAAATTTTAACAATAAATATGAAAATAAGTAAAATCGTGTTTACTTAACATGATATTGTCAATGTTGTTTGCTAAATTTAAATAAATGTATGGTTCATATAACATAATTAATAAACTTGATAAATTTTTAAGTTTATAATTTTATTGTGTATTTATGAGTTTTAGACACATATTTGTGGTAAAATGAAATATGAATACTATTACTGAACAAGAATAATTGTTATGATTAAAGAATATATTAAAATATAATTTTAGAAAACATAAAAGATTGTTTGTAAATTATACAACTTAACAGGCAACAGTTAAATAAATATATAAAAAAAAGGTGAGATTTGAACGCTTGGCAAAAAAAGATTTAAAATTCAATATCGCAGAAGGGAGTAACCACTACACTGACACCATCTTTTTTATGGTTTTGTAAAACAATTATCTTAGTCAGGTCCTTCTAATTTTTTTTAGATATGTCCTACGAAAAAAGTCTATATCATTTCTAAACGATTCGAAAATTAAGGTAGATCCGATGACCTGCCTTCCTTTATACTGAACTCGCCCCTGACGTTAGTTTAGTTTGGCGTGCAAATGTTTGGAATCCATTTGGCCGCAAACAAAGACATGAACCAAATGTTTACTAACTATCGTCATAAGGGCAATACTAACCTTATCACTATAATAAGTATTTGATACATTTGAATTATATTTAATATTGATATTCAAAAGTGGTAATATTCAAAAGTATTTTGAAGTTATCAAACTGTCTATATAATATATATATATAAAATATATAATATAATATAAGATATAAAATGCAACTTTTATTTGGATAATCCATCAAGAGTGTATATATACATTATTTTCGAGGGAAGAGTAGAGTTAACAAAACAGTGGAAATGTTTAAATTTTGAAATTGAGATGACATTGTATTTAACCAAAACTCTATAAGTATATATTTTAAACTGTAAACCCTAATTTCCTTTTTCTCTATTTATTCAAACTCATTGTTCCCCATCTTTCAAACTTAAATGGAGTCAGGTAAGTCGAGAAAGCTCTCACTTTCCGACGATGATCTTCCCGAATCATCCATGCAACCAAGATCAACTCGTCCCTGTCTCGAACTCGAGCCATTAGGGTTTGGTATTCAACCACCCGAAAACATAAACCGAGATGTCGAACTCGAGCCATTAGGGTTTGGTATTCAACCACCCGTAAACATAAACCGAGATCTACACAACGAAACTGATCTTACTATGTTTATCTACCTCCATCCACCATCACACGAACCACGTGAACAACCACCTCAACCACCACCACAAATCGCCCCACCGGTTATGAACCTTGATCAAGATACTATTCGTCAAACCGAACTTACTATGTACTTTTACGTCCAAGAACAACAACCGCAAGTACCACAACTACAACAACAACCGCAATCACAACAGGTAGTTGCGGTGACAAAGGCCCAGGCTCAAGCACAAGCACAAGCACAAGCACAAGCACAAGCTCAAGCACAAGCACAAGCTCAATCACAAGCACAAGCTCCACGTAGACCTCGAAGAAGACCTACTAGTGCACCGAGAGAAGGTAAATCCACAACAATCGAACCACCTTTCGCATGGGCAAAAGATATTCGGGCCCAAGTGCATAGTATGAATTATTTACAAGAAAAAGGTATCAACACAATCATTGGTGATGTGGAATGTAAACGGTGCCAAAAAACGTACCAAATCGAGTACAATCTTGAAGAAAAGTTTAATGAAGTATCCGATTACGTTACAAAGCATAGGTATGATTTATTCGATAGAGCTCCACAAGAATGGATGAATCCAATATTACCAAAATGTAAGTTTTGTTATCAAGAAAATAGTATGAAGCCGGTTTTGAACAAAAAGAAATCGATTAATTGGTTGTTTTTGCTTTTGGGAAAAATGCTTGGGTGTTGTACATTGGAACAGTTAAAGTATTTCTGTAAGCATACGGGGAATCATCGAACCGGGGCTAAAGATCGGGTTTTGTTCTTGACGTATTTAGCTGTTTGTAAGCAAGTTAACCCCGATGGACCGTTTGATCATCATCTTGATAAGGTATGTTAAGTTATTTACTAATTCTTTGTTTTCATTTTTTCTTTAACTATTTATGATTTGATAAATTCAAAATTTAGTTATATCAAAATATTAAAATAATAATATTTTCAAATATCGTAATTGAAACGACATTGTATTTAACTAAAACTCTATAAGTATATATTTTTGAAATTGAAAATATATGTACTTATAGAGTTTTGGTTAAATAGCATTTGCAGTTAGACGATTCATGTTATTCTACATCATAAGAAGTATTAGTTTTCTATATTATTGGCATTTTAATAGTTTCAATGTAGTTTCCCGCGTTTTCACATTAGCATTGTAATAATTTGAATATATCTAAACTAGTACATTTCTACCCAATGTCGGATAAAAAAAATAGATAAAAAAAAGTAGATTAAAACATCCGTGTGTATACATGAGTTTTCAACTAGTAGTTTATCAAAATTTTGTATTTATATTTATTTATGTCTTTATATTTTTGTTAGCAAAAACATTTATACGTAATTAACTAATAACTAATCAGCGTTATTCAATAGCCTTTAATTTTATGATTTACTAACTATTGTCGTAAGGGCAATAACTAACCTTATCAAGTATTTAATACATTTGAAATTATATTTAATATTGATATTCAAAAGTAGTAATATTAAAGAGTATTTTGAAGTTATTAAACTGTCTATATAATATATAATATAATATAAGATATAAAATGCAACTTTTATTTGGATTCATAATTTAATGATGCCTGAGTGGATATATACATTATTTTTGATGAAAGAGCTAACAAAACAGTGGAAATGTTTAAAAAACTCTATAAGAATATATTTTTGAAATTGAAATAACATTGTACTTAAACAGTTGTTGATTAATATCAAAATATTAAAATAATAATATTTTCAAACATTCTTGCCGTAAAATTAGTTATCTTTTAAAATATTTTAACTTTAGTAATTAATCATTTTTTATTATTCTGTTTGTAATCTGTCTAAAATAATAAAATTCTACTATACGCTTATTTGGGTATCAAATTGTTGTTTCCGATCACACGAAGACGGGTATGATGAACCCAAAGACGGGTATCAAGAACTCGATAAGCAACATTGTTTAACTAATTAAGTTTAACTTTTGAAAATGTAGGGCAGAAACCCAAAGAAGCAATGCATAAGGTAAAGAGGGATTGGAAATGCAAATGAACCCAAAGACGGGTATCAAGAGCTCGATAAGCAACATTGTTTAACTAATTAAGTTTAACTTTTGAAAATGTAAGGCAGAAACCCAAAGAAGCAATGCATAAGGTAAAGAGGGATTGGAAATGCAAGTTTGAAAAGTTAAAAGCGTTAGTGCTTTTGTTTATCAGTTTATGAGAAGTTTGTATAGGCAGATGACTGTGGCTAAATAACTTACAAATTCGAGGGAGTAATGGAGCATTTCTGAAGAGTTGAATTGTAGTTGTTTGAGCAGCTTCAACTTCGAAAATATAAATATTTCATATTTTTAGTTTGGTTAGATTTCTTTTGTTCAAGAATTTCCGATCAGATTGATGAATGTTTGTTATTAGATTTAGCGTTTCGTTCATATCGAATTTATGTTTGCAATGAATTTTTTCATTATGTGATTATTGTCTAGTTGATGTTTATATTTTTAATTTGTGGTGTTTTTAAAATTTTACGTAAACCATGGTCACGTTTTAGACTTTGTTAGTATTCTAAATCAAAAACTAGGAAAACTTTATATCAAAGCTAATTATATCAGGGGTAGCTAGACTAATATACATCTTTCGAATTTTCGATATAACTATATTATAACTATATGAATCTATGTGAAAATCCCTACCGGACCAATACATCTTATTCTTGATCACATTCAAAGATTTAAATCTTCTTACTCCTTGAAGCAAAATAGTAATTTGAATCGGTATTTTGCATTATGTTTTTTCGTGTGTAGGGAGAAGAAGGCGGAACAAAAAAGGTGGAGGAGGATATAGTTGGTTAGGATCTTCATGCCTCTTTCGAGGCGTTAGTTTTGTAAATCATAAGCTAGGAATTGAGTTAAGCCTATATGCAAACCGTGCATTTGACAAAAATTTATACTAACATGTCTTGAAAATCCTTTTTTGTAAGAATTGTGGATTTTAAACCTCTGTGCATAAGGTTATAGTTTGAGAATGATGGTATTTTTGTAAGAATTGTGGATTTTAAACCTCTGTGCATAAGGTTATAGTTTGAGAATGATGGTATGGGAATGTTATAGGGGTTATTGTACTTGTGTTTGTCTATTTGAAAGCTGGAAATGAAAGTTGAAGAATTTGAATGTGCAACAAATTGCCAATTTTCAGGAACTCAGGGTAATAATGTTCTATAATTAAAGTAAATGGCATATTGATGGATTTTATACACCTTACATATCTCCATGTAGTTATGAGATATATCTCTTACAAACTCGCGTCCTTTGTCCGCGGTTTATGTGATTTACATCCTTTATATTTGTGATACTGGACACCCGGAGAAGGAGCTAGTGAATGGGTTTACCTAAATTTGTTGTTGTTTATTTGGGTGCCTTATTGCCCACTTTGTTTCTTTTAGAACATCAAATAAAAATTTCGTATACACATTTATGTTTATTTGTGGGGTCTAATTTAACTACATTAGGGTGTTTGGATTGCGTCTTCGCCCTGATAATTATCTTATTATTGTACGTGTTTTCAAATCATAAATATATCAATGTTTGTTTTAATCTTTAGTTTCTAGATGGTGTAAATATTTGATTACGGATAGCCACCATAATGTCACGGGGTTAGATTCTTGAACCCGTGTGGCACTTTGGTCGCTGATTTACGGCAACTAAGTAAGCCGGAAAAACTTGAAATGTCTCTCGATAACACTTGCTAGGAGGATTATGAAAGCTTTATATTTATTGATATGAGAAAATATGATAGATTACAAATGAGATTGCTTACAAATATATATAGGCTCCAAAGGAACTTTCTAGATCTAGATATATTATCCTAGACTAATCTAGAACTAAACTAGATAATATTACTAATCTAGAATGCTCTAGGATTAGTCTAGAACCTGAAATACTAATCTAGGAATATCTAGACGATTTCTAGAATGCACCAGGTTTTATCCTCGATTCTTCCCGATTATTCTACAAGCTTCCGGGTATCGTTCCGGGCAGAATGTGCGCCCCATAACAATAAGACTGTTTACATGAGGGAGAAACAAGATTACAATGTTAACCTTATTATATCGTGTACGGATTTTTTACCTTACATTTGAAAGATTCCTTTCTTTTCTTCACAACGTTCTTCGAGAAGCAAGAACGGTTCCATCATCGTCAATTTTCTACTTTTCTAAATTCGTTATTCACTGCTACGCGGAGCCTCATAGACTCCTTTTACTCATGTTATTAAATGATAAATTTATGGTTGTTTTTAATATAAGTAATGTATATATATATATATGAATCAATTAGAGACCTTCAAGATGTGGAAATCCCTACCGGACCAAGACGTCATATTCCTGATCACATTCGAAGGTTTGAATCTTGCTCTTCGTTTGAAATTAATCATCCTTGATTTAGAATAGTTGTTTGAGATGGTCTTTTTCAATATGCTTTTGTATGTGTGTAGGGAGAAGACAGTGAAACAAGCAAGTTGAAGGAGGTAGAATCATAATATACATTTTTCGGGTAGTTAGATTTGTAAATTAAAAACTAGAGAACTTGAGTTGAACCCTTTCGCAAACTTTGCATTACCTGAATATTGTGCCAACATATCTTGAAATCCTTTTTGAAAGGATCCTAGATCTTAAAACGGCTGCATAAGATTTACCCTTTAGTATTGCTTATTCGGAAATATGTAGATGAATGGTATATCACCTTGTCGATACATGATCACTATGAGTTGACATACATAGTTCAAACATATATAAAATTTCAAAAAAATTGCAAGTCTTCTCAAAATTATCATATGATTAACTAGGTTCATTGACCGGTAAATCCACGAAAATGATCAAAACTATATAGTGACTTGACAACTCTATCGATCCGATATCAGGATTTATCAAGACACCATACATGACCTAGGGTTCACCTTCATTTAATTGTCTTAAACTACCAGCTTCAGTCTGATGTTGGTTAACCAATATTGTTTGCTTCCTAATGTTCCTTAAGCCCTCTAGTTCCATAGCTACTTCCTTCATTGTTGGCCTGTCATAGCCATTAATGCTGAGGCAACGCTTCACTAGTGCAGCCATAATGTTGAGTTGCTCTAGCGAACCCTCTATAACCACTCGAGGGTCAATAACTTTATATAAGCTATTAGTTTTTAACGAATTTAGAAAATAGGTTGCTAAGTTTCTTTCTAGCTGACTCCTCTCCATGCACAGTGGCTTCTTACTTGTTAGAAGCTCTAGAAGCACAACTCCAAAACTATAAACGTCACTCTTAATTGTCAACTGACTTGTGTGAAAGTATTCAGGGTCTAAATACCCTAACGTCCCTTGAACTAATGTAGTCACTTGTGTTAGGTCCAAGGGTATCAATTTGGAAGCCCCAAAGTCTGAAATTTTGCTGACTAGGTTATCGTCTAATAATATATTGGAAGATTTCACATCTCGGTGAATGATAGGTTTTGATGCAGCCGAGTGAAGGTACGCAAGTGTTCCAGCAGACTCAACTGCTATTCTTAAACGTTCATCCCAAGATAACCAAGCCATTCCATGATTGGTGTGGATATAATCAAATAGAGTACCATTAGAAACACATTCATAAACTAGTAATGGGACTTCACTCTCCAAACAACAACCTAAAAGCTTCACGACATTTCGATGATTGATTTGAGTAAGAATCACAACTTCATTAATAAACTGCTCGATTTGACTCTCATCCAATACTCGTGATCTCTTTATGGCGACAATATTTCCATCAGGTAAAATCCCTTTATATACTGTCCCATAACCACCACGACCAAGAATCCTATCTTTAGAAAAGTTTTTTGTTGCTCTTTTTAGTTCCCCGATAGTGAAAAGTTTTGTGGACTGATTGACACCACCACCCTCATTTGAAACAGTCTGTTGTTTCAATAACATGCCACCATTTTTTAAAAAGAACTTTTCTTTCAACTTGATAGCCTTTCCTCTCTGGTGGCTAAAATACAACCACCCCATTCCGATAAGTATAGACAAGAATCCAAACCCCATTCCTGCATAAAATATAAGTCATTATTTCCCCTTATTATAAGACACAAGAAAATTTTATGACGAAAATATCAATCAAAGCTTTAATTTCCTCACCAAGGGACAACTTAAGGGCTCGGGATTTCGAATTCGTAGCCATGCAACTTCTTCCATCTCCTTCATATCCATGAGGGCACAGACATTTAAAGCTTCCAGAAAGATTTTTACATGTCCCGTTACAAGGATTTTTGTTTAAATCTGTGCACTCGTCAATATCTACCAAATAGAAATAGATGATTTAAAGATATAAGACAATCTAATCACCATCTGAATATATAATCTTAATTTGTTTTCCCCTTGAGCACAATGGCTAAGGAAACTTCACATATAGACAACTCAATATGAAAAATGTTACTCACCATGACAACCTGGAGAAAGATAGGGATTGCCTTCATAACCCTTTTTACTGTTGGGTTTAATCGGTTATTGTGGTCGTTCACGTATGCATGGCACGTGTAAGACTTTAGTATAATAAAACCTTTGTGGTCTATATTCTACGTATGCATGGGTATAGACATGTAACTGTTACTTTGAAATGGTATTATAGGTTGACCGTGTATTAGGGTAGTGTACTAGAAGAGTGGGTCACATTTGTCGCGGTTCTTTAGGATAGGTTAACAGTTTATTTGTTGCTTTATGTTTTCTTGTAAAGGCTATATAAAGCCTTATGTAGTTCTACTTGATTGTAATCTGTTTCCTTTACTTAATATAGAAGCATTGAAACCAGTCTTGCCGTTTTGATTGGTGTTCGTGTAGTGTGAGTCCGGGTTGGGGGAAGGGGCTGATTTCCAACATTTACAAGAGCACCGATAACCTCCATTCTCATTCTCAAAGTCCACACAAACACTATTTTCTTGACAATGATACTCGCTTGTGTTTCTCCTGTTTCTTTTATATCCTCTAGGGCACAAACAATTATAACCTCCCGCAAGATTAGTACACGCATTGTTACAAGGATTTTTGTTAGGATCAGCACACTCATCAATGTCTACAAAATGAAAATGGAAGAGATAAAATAAATTTAAAAATCATAAGATGGAAAAAGAACTTAAGGACATCACGTTCTCCTTAACCACAATTGGTAAGGAAATTTCATATTTTATAGAAACTCAAATGAAAAATGTCACACACCATGACAACCGGGCGAAAGATAGGGATTGCCCTCATAACCATTCTTGCAATAGCACCTATACCCTCCATTCCCACTCTTAGAATCCACACAAATACTATTTTCTTGACAGTAATAATCTCGTGTGTTTTTATACTCGTTACAACTCCTACTCCCAATAACCCAATCAAGCACCACCGGAACAGTCTCAGCCATCCGGTTGGCAAAATCAGGATCAATCAAATCCGATGCCCCCTTAAATATAAATTCACTTTGCTCTCCAATAAAAGAGTAGCCGCACTTGTCGAAAGACCATATGTTCATGTGACTACTAAGTGTGAATACATTTATTAAGTAAGTCGTTAAACCGTTGGGTAAGCCCGTTGTGCAACACCCAGTACCTGCACAAAATGTATTGAAAGAAAAGATTGAGAAAGTATTCTCAAATAATAATCTTGATGAATATAAGACGCATATATCGTGATTCCTTTTGGGTCAAGTAGTATTCGATAGGCCTACAAAAGCTCATGATACACCACAAACTATTATACGATTATTTATATATGATGAATAGCTTGCAAATTATATTCGAAATCTCAACGAAAAAGTCGTTGAGATTTCGAATAGTCTTTTTTTATGTTAGTATATAAAAAAGAAAAAACTAATTTTAGTTAGTAAAAAATTTACATTAATGTGTTTATAGCACTTATTAGTAGATAGAAAATATCCAAGTCTGTTTGAATGGTTTGGCTTACACCATATAACAAAGAGGAAATATGTCAACTATATAGCTGAAAATAATCATGTGTAAGTAATAATTATTCCTTAAACGTATGATATTATATATAAAATCCTTATATAATAACGATTATTTTTATGCTCTAACTGTATGCCTCGATGTTGGAGCTAAAGCGTGCACAAAAACATAAGGATAAGGCTATCACGGTTAGTACGACGCTTAAATATTGGAACAAATTTCAGGATCTCGACGTGGGCACAATCGCGGAAGGGGGAGAATTCTACGCGGTTCATAACCATGCAACTTATTACTTACACAATCAAGGGCCTCAGGAACTCGAGTCTATTCATAGGCTGATGTCGATGCTAATTATTACTTATTAATTATTATTTTTATTTTAATTATAATTATATTTTGAATAAAACCTCATGGTCTACAATAACCTTTTAGAAGAACGTTGTCGTTGCTATAGTGTTATAGCAATGAATTTTTTTTATCTACATGGATGACTTGTGTCCTCCCTATCTCTTATATGTTGTAGTGTAACATAAGCATATATTCTTAGTGGGAAATGATAATAAAAATCATGAGTTATTTTATTATATGATTGATTTTATTGTACATTAATAAAACAATATTTTTTTATATTTCGAAATCACAAATAAATTACGAATGTATAATCAATTTATTCATATATTTATTATTTAAAAAGAGCCTATAAAATTATCATTATCAAAACTAATTCTTATTAATCAATAGGTTTTAAGATCGACTATGTGTTTATTGGTTGTTTTTAGAGACAAGTAACAATAAATTGTTGTTTCACAAACAAAGACAATTTTTATATACTCATTTTAATTGAAAAAGAAATAAATATTAAAAATTAAAATTTGGTACTCCTTTTGTTGTATAATAAGTGTCAATTTTCAGTCTTTAAAGTCTTTTTTTTTAACTTCGACCTTAAATATTTTTTTTTGTGTTATTTAATAGATGATGAAAATTATACCAATGAGAAAAACATTTAAAAACTATGTTCATTCATGTATTTTACATCAAATATTATATAACACAAAAAGATATAGTTAAAGTCAAAATTACGAAAAAAAAAAACCCCTCAAAATCTGATTACCAACATTTAATATGGGACGAAGTGGGTTTTTTTTTTGACGTTAAACATAGCTTTTGGTATTTATGTGTAATAGTTTTACAATCATTAAAAGATTATAATCCTTAAACTAGGAATAATAAAGGTGTGTTTGTTTCGGCTTATGTAACGGGTTTATAAGATTATATAAATTTTGATAAGTTTATAAGGCGAAATTTTTTCGGCTTATGAGCTTATGACTTTATGAGCTTAAATAAGCCATAAGCTCAAATTGATAAGCTTATCAGCCGGAAAAATTGAGATTATGAACTTATCAAAAATTACATAAATTTATAAACCCTTTAAATAAGCCGAAACAAACATTCATTAAGGGTTTATCAAATATAGTTATAGTTATGTTGGGAAAAAAAAACCCCTATAAGGTTACCTGAACATGAACCGACGAGAACATCTTCAACCTTTGAACATACAGTCACACAGCCCCTGCTCAATTCCTTGTCGTCGATCCCAGCCACCGGAGAGAGATTAACGTATTCGTCGCAACCAATGGCTATGAGCTTGTTTAGTCCCGAAAACGTGAAGTAGGAGTTTGCCAACACAATACCTGAGGTGTTTGAATGAATCACTTCACCGGTTTGATTGTAGCATTTAGAGGCGATGGTGTTCTTGACTCTCACGTGCTCATCGGATATATGAAACACCTCCAACTGGTGGAAATTTGCGGACCCAGAGTAAGAAAATAAGTCTGCTGGCAAGAAGGCTTTGGGGGGATTGAAGGATGCATCGCAGGTGATGTCGAACCACGGGCCAATGGAGCATCCAGAATTGGTTCCAATGCCAAACGGATATGGGACCGTGAGGTTTCCGCATTTACTTGGGCAACCTGGAAGTGTGTTGTCGATGGTTGTCGCCTGAGAGAATGGGAGGTGGGATAGATAGATGACTAGGAAGAGGAGATGCATTTTTGCTCTTGGTGATAATATGTCTATTTTTGACTTATTCATAATATTGTTTTCAACTCTTTCATACTATAGTATATAGTATATGCTCTTTGTAGGAAATTGATTGAGTGAATGGTTTATGCGAGTGAATGGTTCATACGATAACCAACATGAGTCGTTGACGGAAGATGCCTAATATTGTTTTCAACTCTTTCATACTATATAGTATATTCTCTTTGTAGGAACAAAATTTCCATATGTTTGATGAATAGATAAATTTGACTTTCAAGACTTATAATATAACTATATCCTACATTAAAAAAAAACTAATCCCATTTTAAGGTTCTATTCTCTTTTGCTAACAATAATCATTTAGTAACTAAGAACTATATGCGATAGAAATTTGAGGATTTAAGTTCGAAATTTAGTATAACTTATAATTTTATGGGATTTCCTAATCATTGCTTCGTGGGCAACGGTTAATTATGATAAAATACACTACTAGAAAACTGTCTTATACCGACAGACTTTTCCAACAGAAATAATCCGTCGGTAATTAGCGACGGATTTTCGACGCCATCCCAACGGATTTTCGTTTTAAAACTTTTCACTTACTTTTTGACGGCTTTTCGACGGATTTCCGACAAACTTTGAATCCGTTACTAATTCGTCGGAATTCCGTCAATGTTTTCCAACAAATTTCCGACAAAACATATTAAATCCTTCTCTCCGTCGGAAATCTGTCGCTTTTGTCTTTTCTTTTTTTATTTATTTACTTTTAAAAATAAATTTGTCGGAATTCCGTCGAAAATATGATATTTTCCGACGGATTTCTGACAGATCTAGTGTATATTAAATAAGATGATTTCCATATACAATTTTTAAAAATCAATCGGAGATCCAAAATAATGTTAATGCAAAATACTCTAGTTGTGTAAAAAAAAAAAAAAAAAAACAGTAGATATTACATCAAATAATATTATTTATCTTTTTTTCTCAAATGTAATTTGAACCTTCAATCTCAAGATTAATGGGACAACTTACATACAACAATGTTACTTTTCATTTAGTGATTGGTATAACTACTTTAGTTAATGTTTAGTCTCTTATGTATGTCATAAATGGCTATCTGGTTTAACTTTACATAGTTTTCTATCTCGGAGAGTCACAAGGTTAAGGGTGTAAACGAGGCGAGTACTACTAAGCTCGAACTCGACCCGACTACTAAACTCGGGCTCGAAACTTGACTCGACCACGAACGAGCTTTAAATTTCAAGTTTAAGAGAGTTCGATTCGGTTGCTAAAACTCGTACTCTAAACTCAAGCTCGAGCTCGATTGATTATAGATTTTAAGCTAAATCTCGATAAATAATCTTTATATTAACTCGACTCGACTCGCTTTGTATACATATGTTACCTTTTATGGTAACAATAAAATGGTAAAATATAATTTAGCTTAAACTCGATAAGGCTCGTGAGCCGAGTATCTTGAAACTCAAACTCGACTCGAAAGTCTACTCGAGTAGCCCGAGCTCGAACTTTATCCGTTTAAACCGAGTCAATTATGGGTTTCCAATCCTATTTTGATTAGGGTTTAGTTGTTTGTTGGTTGTAATATGAATATTTAAACTTTAAGTTAGTACTGGTGATGAACGCTAAGCGATCTAGCCGTTCTAACCATTGATCAATATTGATGGACTAGTTATTGGTTGATTTAGTTGATTTGGAGCTCAAATAAACGGTTGAAGTTTAAATAATAATCATACCGAGCATATAAGAGTTGCGAACATATATATTCTTGAGCGTACTATTATATTTTTATTTATATATATATATATATATATATATATATATATATAATATTATTAGTTTTGCTACGTTAGATAATACTAAAAACTAATACTTCTATTATTTTATAATTTTTTTTCATGAATTGTATACAACCTTTTCAACTTCATCAAAATTTATAAATGTTAGCTTGCAACCCTCTTTTGTTTTAATTATTATACATATTTTAGAACTCCTAGAATATCTTTTAGACTTAATAAACATGTCTTATAATTATTTTAATTATATAAACATATTTTCCCCCAAAAATCATTTCCCCCCAACCCAAAGATCATTTCCCCCCAAGCCCAAATTCGTTTCCCCCCAAACCCAAATCTATCTATATTTACTTATAATGGAGGATCGTCGGATGGCTAATATTCGAGAATTTCCAAATAGTGGAATCGTATGCATTTGAAACTCCCGACTCTTTGTTTACCCTATGTTTTAATTACCATAATGTGATTAATGGCATACTTATGCATTTGAAACTCCTGACTCTTTGGTTGCCCTATTTTTTAATTACCATAATACATTTGAAACTCCTGACTCTTTGGTTGCCCTATGTTTTAATTACCATAATATGAATAATGACATACTTATGCATTTGAAACTCCTGACTCTTTGGTTGCCCTATGTTTTAATTACCATAATGTGATTAATGGCATACTTATGCATTTGAAACTCCTGACTCTTTGGTTGCCCTATGTTTTAATTACCATAATGTGATTAATGGCATACTAATTATTGAGGTATTCCAAAGGTTGGTGGTTTTTTGTTTTTCTATATAAGTTAGTTCGAAAAGTTACATTTGCATCAACAAGCCCCATAACTACGTACAATCATGTCTCTTTCGAAAAACATGTCTCACTCCAAGATTGGCGCCCTTGACCCAACTAGAGAAGATTGGGTTGTTCATGTACGACTTTGTAGAATGTGGGAGGCAATAAATACGAAACTTGGTGATGTCTTACTTGGGTTGGAGATGGTTATGGCTGATGATGAGGTAATTTCTAATTTGTATGATACAATAATTTCTACCATGTTAAATTAGTTTCTTACATGTTTTTTTTTTTTTTTTTTTTTTTTTTTTTTTACCAAAAAGGGCGGTTCGATACAAGGTTTCATCACTAGAAATCATATACGAAAGTTTAAGCCTCTTCTCGAAGAGGGCCAGGTATATCAAATCTCGAGGTTCAGAGTGATTGAAGGTCAAATGGGATATAAAGTTGTCCCGAATCAATACCGCATCCGTTTCAAAATTGCAACATCGGTTCGTAAACTTGAAGGTGGTCATGAGAAGTTTCCATTGAATGTGTTTAGTTTCACACCAACCGAAGTTCACCTACAAAGAATCAACAACAATTCCCTCCTCACTGGTGCCGGTTTTTCTTTTCTCTAAGTGTTTATGTTTTCTTTCCTATATCCAGTTTTTTGTGGGTTGTTGTCGTTCAAATGACGTCTGGCTATGTGTTTACAGATGTAATAGGGTGTTTGGTAGGTGCAGGCGAGATTATGCGAAAAATGACGTCATCTTGACCCAACTAGAGAAGATTGGGTTGTTCATGTAAGTATTTGTAGAATGTGGGAGGCAGTAAATACGAAATTCGGTGATGTCTTACTTGGGTTGGAGATGGTTATAACTGATGATGAGGTAATTTCTGATTTGTTTGAAAATTTGAAAAGCCGGAAAAAGGGTACGCCACGAAAACAGTTATATACAATAATTTCTACCATGTTTTTTATGTACAACGATGAAAACCTTTTATGTATTATTATAAATGTGTAACTGACCATGTTTTCACTATTTTGGCAACAGTTGGTCGTCATGTTTTCACTGTTTTGGCAACAGTTGATCGTCTATATACTCAATCCGGTTGGTGCTACAAGAGTTGTGGAGAGTGCAACAAAGAGTTAGTTGTAAACGATGGTTTGTTTTTTTGTGATCTTTTCAATGACTTTTGCAAGTACCCTATGATAAGGTTGGTTTTTTGAGTTGTTTTATGTAGGGACTATGGTATTAACCTACCCAATTATTGCCTTTTGTAATGTCTGTTTTTGTTTTTGCAGGTATAGGGTCCATGTGCATGTTGTTGATTAGACAAGTGATACAACATGTTATATTCTTTCTATACCTTACTTGAAAATATGCAGCAGTTTGCTGAATTATATATGTATCTAATCTAATATCTAATACTGTACGTAGGAATGTCTTTTTATTTTTACATATGTATTTGAAAAGTTTGACTTTTGTAGTCAATCCCTTAGCTATTTGAGTGGTCACATCAATATTGTTCTAATTCAGTTTCAAATTCATATTGTTCGAACTCCCGATTCTGTGACAAATCTCTTTAGAAATTGTCACCGCGCAACGCGCGGGAATACGCCTAGTTTCATTTAACCTAAAACCTAAAATATACACCCACAAAGTTTAGAAATCTCCTATCTCTCTCTTCTCCTTGACGCCTCTCTTCTTCAAACTTGTAGACCGGCTCTCAAATTTCTACAGACACTGCCCTCATGTCATCATGCTTTACAAAACGACTACCATGACAAGTTTGAAGGTGACAATCAAGTATGTTGGTACGAATTTTAGTTTCTATATGTTTATTCTTTATATTTAAAGGTAATTTTTTTGTTTTCGATTTTTGTTGAAATTAACAGAGGATGTTTATTTCATTTGGGATTTTAGTTTGAACTTATAAAATACACAAATGAAATCTAATCTTAATTTTATTTTGTATGTGTTTATTTTGTAGATCCCTTCCACAAGGTGAAGATTAAGCGAATAAAAAGAAAGAGGTGGGTGTTGTTGGATTTGATTTATTATATTTGAGCCGAATATGATATTTATGTACTAAAATCTAACTATGCAATTCATTATCTCATTATTTTGGTGCAGGATGCTAATTCGAGAAATTCTTCTAGCAAATGAAGTAAAATAGCGTACTAGCCCGATGGTTCCTTTTTGGCTATCTAAATTCCATGTCTTTGTTCTAGCAGGATGTTTCTAGTGGAGGAATAGATCCATCCGTGAGTTATTATAGTTTGTTATGTATATGAGAGTTATACTCTAATTTGGTTTGTAATTAATATTGGTTAGAACAAATATTTTAGATGTTTATTTTTAGATCTCGAAATGTTTATGTGTGTTTAGGTGTTTGGATAGCATTTTGTATCTTTTATTTTGGTGTTGGTTTATTTATGCTAATTTTTTCTATTTTAATTTAGTTTTGTTTTATTATTTTTTTTTAATTTTTTTTAATCAATCTGTTGGAAATCCGTCAGAATGCTTTAGGTTTATCTGTTAGAAATCCGTCGATCCTTTTAATATTTCCGACAGATTCTAAGGACATTTTAAAAGAATGTTTCTGACAGATTTGTGACAGAATAATCTGTGAGAAAGTTAAATTCTGTCGGAAAGTCGGTCGGAAAAAAAATTTGTGACGCCCCTTTTTCCTACAGAACGTTTCTGTCAGAAAGCCGTCGGAAAAGGCTTTTCCCAACGGGTTTCCGACGGATTTTGCTGTCGGAATTGGCCAATTTTCTAGTAGTGATATATTAAATAAACTAATAGTTTTCATGTTTATATTGAATATATTATATAATTAATGATTTCATAATGGCAATTTATTAAAATTCTATATAAATATTGAAGGTATAAAATATATTCAATATAAATATGAAAACTATAAGTTCATTTAATGTATTTTATCATAATTCCCTAATTTTATAACCTTATAATATAGGAAATAGGAAATTGATTGATTCTCGTACAAAATTCTCCTAAAAATCATCTTAATGTTATAACCATATCACAAGTGTAATCTACTAATTTTTTTTCTTGATCTCATCCTTTGATTTTGAAAAGTGTGATCATCGTATTATTTGAAGAATTATTAGAAGGTTTTTATTTTTAAAGGAAAATGCTTAAACCCATAAGATGTCGACGATGCATCTGTTAGTTATGGTCCACTAGATTTTTGTTTTGGGTAAAGATGGACCACTAGACTTTTAAGTCTCAATACTTTGATACATTCAAGTTTCAACGTGGAATTATGTTACACGAAATGAATTTTATGTAAAGATTAAAGTATTTTTAGAATACTTTTTTTGCCAAGTGAAATTAATAGACATCAAAGTTAGTTTTTAATCTTTTATCATACCGAGGGCCAAATATAATATTTGACGGCCTGATGAAAAAACGGGAATAATTCGCCCTAAGTCAGTGAATGGATCCGTCCCTGGTCATGGTAAATACTACTCGGTGCAGACCGGAAAATTTCGGCCTAGCAATTATTGCCTCTATTTCTTAATTAAAGGCTTCCATGATGTCATAAAGCTCACGGTTATAGGTCGAAGCAATTTGCATACAAGGTCATAATTTTGCTAAGAAACAAACCGAAAGATGGGAAGGAGGTAATAGGTATAGTTGACCACTTGATCCTCCAAAATTTATGCATTAAATCATACAAATATGCATGTGGAACAAAATAAATTAATTGTTAAGTATAACAATGACGTCTCATATTCTTCAATAAGCTGTATACAATGTTGAAAACCTAATCATTAATGACAAAAATAGACATATTATTTTAAACTTCAGACCAACCTATAATACGAAGTTGCACCCCAACGAAATCATCAACAAAGCTTTCTTGCCAGCCGACCTATATTCTTACTCGGGAAGCGGAGGGCAGTTAGAGGTGCCATATATCGGATGAGCAAGTGAGAATCAAAAACACCATCGCCTCTAAATGCTACAATCAAAACGGTGAAGAGCTTCATGGAAACAACGCTGGTATTGTGTTGGCAAACTCCTATCACTACACCAAATCAGGGCTTTTGGGACTACGGAAATCCATCCCATTAAGTCCACTAGACGACAAAAAATGTACTTTTTTCCATCAAAGTTTGACCAGAACTTATAGGGACTACACAAATGATCAGGTTTCATAACTCGTCCAGTTTTATTTATGATATTGCGGTTAATTTTCTCCATTCAATATTTACCACCCCTCTAGACTTCAAAATTTATTGTTTAATGATAAGGTTTCATAACTCGTTTGTTGTATTGTATGTAAAGGGTAAATCAGGAGGGAACTGAGTCGTAAGTCACCCACAAAGAGTGTTTTCAGGTTTCCAGTGCATACATTGTCCTAAATCGTTTGATTCAAAATAGTAAACATTATTGAAATAATGTAATCTTTATAAATCATAATCATAACGTAATTCAGTTTTCAAAAACCTTTGTTATTAAAGCTTGACAAAAGTTTTGGGGTCAACCCAACCGGACCATTTCAATCTATATATAAATTATAAAATGACCCACCCGTTTTGACTTGAACAAATGTGCAGGTGCAGGAAATGCGTTCGCAGGAAGAAGAAGGATTCTGAAAGAAATGAGCAACTTGCTTAATCGTTGCTGACCAAACGTTTGATGCTGCAACAACCCTTTACTAGAATAAGGTTTTGAATTGGTAGTCATACTCTACTTACTTTTTATGATAGGCCAAAAACCTACATTAATCGATCTGATTGTAATAGCGTACATGATGTGTAAAATCTAGTCTTAATTTAAACCTACTATTTCACGCAATTACACACTTATAGGCAGTGGACCTATTCGTATGTAATATAGTTTAAAAGCAAGTAAAGGTTCGTTCGCAGGGACTAATATTGTTTTTAAATTCCGAATTAATAATACTGGTTTGGTTTTGGGGTTTTTATTGTAACAAAAGATTGATTAAAATTGCAAGTAATTAGTAAAAAGTGATTAATAAAAATCGAGTGAGAAAGTAATTGAGATTATCAAATAATGGAGAGAATACACTTGTTTGACACTTCACTTGTTTTCCGTTTAAGTTTACAAAATTGATTAAATATTAAACTTCTAAAATATAGTAAAAGTCCTCTCGAATCTTTTATTAACTTTAACTACCTCTAATTATACCGTTCCTCTCGAATACAGTTGTAATTAACAATAATTAAGCGTTAAGTGACAAGTCCGTTTTTAGTGATTTAATCTTATAGAGTTTCCTCTCGAATAACTCCTCTAAATACTAAGTCCTTCCGAATCTTAACAAATAGACTTACTCAATTAAGTTTAATTACCTACGTTGTTATTACTAAGTCCTCTCGAATCCTAGTAATTTTAAACCGATTATAGACCGACCGATTATTTCATATAAATTACTTAACCTATCTAGATTCCTCTCGAATACCTAGAATGTTGATTAACTAATTAATATATAAACAACTTGATGCTAATATGTTAAAACTTAAGCAAATAAGGATCGACGATTAAACACAAAAACCTAAATAATCAATAATGAAAACTCAAACTTCAAACAAGATCCGTTAATCAAACAAGCGTAAAAAGAGTTTAGCTACGCATTATTAAGTCTAAAACAGCAAATAAAGTAGTAGAAAACATTCTGGAAAATCAGTATTAAAAAGGAGAAAAGCAAACTAAGAATTCTTCAAACGAATCGTGACCGAATATTACGAATAACGAAATTCCTAGCCTTAATTCCTGCCTCCAAACGTGAATTCCAGCTCCAGAACTTGAGAATAACAATTGATGATTAATCTGGCCGAATTGAGATGGTATTTATAGGCAAAAGTCAAGAGGAAAACGTATTCGACTCAAACTCGAAAACTTGCTGAAAATCGACCAGTGCGCAACACCTCCCCCTCAGTGCGCCGCACCGTGTACAAAATCCGTGTCCAAAACCAATACAAATGCTCGGTGCGCAGCACCCTCTTCATCCCGCGTCGCACTGATGCATTTTGTACTGGTATTCCGTCATTTAAGTCCATTTCTTCCCTCTTTTCCACTTTCCGATCATGTAAACCTGTAAAATAGATAAAAACACTTTTCCACACAATTAAATGTAAAAACCTATCCTATCCATCATGTTTACTATGAAATGTGACCAAATATCGCATATAAATAGTTATATAAATATGCGATATCAAATCCCCCCAAACTTGCCTTTTTGCTTGCCCTCAAGCAAAAACTGTTTTAAAAGTAATTATCAAAGCCAAAATTAACATAACCAAACACCTCACGATTTTTATGGGAAATAAAATCACACAAAACTCTCAAACTAGTCTAAAAGGGTGTGTAAAATATTTCTGTAGAATCGCTCAATTGCTCAGTCATGGTGAATATTCTGTCATAGGCTTGATAACGTATCAAATCTCCACCACTAGAGTCTAGGTACAACTAAACGGGGACTTTTATTTGGGTTATAATTTACAGGTAAAGGCATGTGAAAATATATAATGGAGTATAAATGGGTTAAATAAAAATAAAACAAAACTTAGATTAAATCCGAACTAAATAAACTCTCTAACGAACCGGATTGCTCAATTTTCTTCAACTTTTACTTTTTCCTCCGAATATACAAATTTCGTGTATAATACAAGACTCAGTATACACTATTTCTCTTAAACTCTACAACTAATTTGTTTCGCTTTTCTGTTTTTTCGATTTTTTTTCTTTCTTTTTTTTTTTTTTTTTTCTTCAGCCTAGTACATGTCTTACAATATAATAATCCTCGTGGTAAGTACACATGCTCAAAAGGCTAATAATTAACTATTTCTCCAAATACAAAATAATACAAGGCAATAATAGTATAACTTTTTCTTTTATGCCTAACTTCACTTAATATATAATAGCAATCAAAAAACTCAGTTCGGATCTAATCTAAAAAGAAACGAAAATAAGGCGAATGTACAAATTATATAATAGTGTTTAGAAACGAAAAAGTTTAGGCGCAAAGTGGTTTACTAGAGTTTCTAACACTAAAAGTAAGTGTTACAAGGGTTAGGCGGAAAATATATATAACGAAACGAAAAGGCTAATCAAATGGTTAATCCTAAATGCCCCTATCATTGTACCAAATCACACTAAGTTACCCTAATGTAATTGTTCCGTATGTGGTCTCGAAATGTATAACAGTGTCAAGTTCTAAAGTCATCACCATCGGCACACTCAAAGAAATGAAAAAGTAGTATTAAAAATAAATACTTTCAAAGGCTCAAATTTCTCACTATTTTTCTGAGTAGGGGTAAAATGCGTCTGGTTATGCTTAAAGTTTAAGGTATTTACCGACTAGACACGTTATATTTTTTTTTATTTTTTTCAATTTTTCAATTTTTTTTTTGTATTTTTCAATTTTTTCTGACTCAAAAATATACAAATTAACACCAACCTTACACGATGGAAACTAGGCTAAGGGTCGAAAAATACAATTTGAAATTTCCCGATGACCCCCCCAAACTTAAGTAACACATTGTCCCTAATGTGTTAACGACTAAAAAAAAACTAAGGGAAATTGCTAAAAAATAAAACCTATAAAGATAAAGAAATACAAAAAATAGAAAGGTAGAAAGTATAACCCGTTATGGAAATATGGCGTTGAAATGCTGTTTGCTGAACTGAATGCCAGGCTTATGCTCGGGTGCTGAACTTACTGCCAGTCTTAAAAACTAAAAGAAAAATAACCATACATATTAGAATAATTAAAAGAGAAAAAATAATAATACAAATACCAACTACGATGATTAAATAAATAGTCCTACTATTTTGTCTAATAAGGAATAGTGCTTGAAAAAGTAAACAATAACATAAGAAATTACAACACCAACGATACATAAAAATACAGATCACTCCTCGTCTTCTTCATCTCCCTGTGGGTGGTAGGCTGGGTGATACCCTGGGTACGGCTCGGGGTAGTAATACGGTGGAACTGCATAAGGGGGGTACTGATCACCCGATGGATGCTGCTGCTGATAAATATACTCCCATGACGGCTGGTACCAATCATGGAGGTGCCGTCTCGGCGCTGGGCCTGCGTCCTCTGTCGCTCCGCCTGAACGTTGTCGGACTGGAGGCGGTGCATACCTGCAAGCATCTGATCCTGAAAGTCCCTCTGTGTCAGAACCGGTAGCCTCTGGGGTGGAACTGGAGCATCCTCAACTGGACCGGGAACAGCCAAACGGTCACCAGCTGGGTGAAGAATATCTGCTCGTGCCAGGTCGGACTGAGTGATGACCTTGCACTTAACCGGAGGGGAACATTGCTGGATGTTAACATTAGTGCATAGCCCCAGAGATCGTGCAATGCGGGTGATGTACCTAGCCAATGTCCAAGGGACATTAACAAACCGGGTTGGATCGCGGAAACTAAAAGTCTGAAGTAGCCACAAATCCTCCGTGTAGCACTTATCATGCTGAGTGTTTCTGTGGAGGAAAGAGTATGAAATGAGCTTGTGCAGTATCCGAAGAACCGGGTCCTGAATATCCTTTGCACGGCTAGAATTAGAATGGTGTTCCATAAGCCCTGAAAGTGCATACCAAGCCTCGTTGGCCCCAAAACCCCCAGAGTCAGTCTCCGCATCCGGTTAGTCTCCCAAACTCGACAACACTAACCTCGTGTTCCGCTCCTCCCAAGCGGAAAGATATCAAGGGTGCAGTGGCAAAGGTTTCGTTGGTAAATTCCATTGAAACCTCTAGCGAACAGTAAAATTCCAACACCCATTCTCGGAACGCCGGTTCATCGGTTTTCCAGGCTCTCCCCCAGCTAGGTATATCACGCTGCGTGGAGAGGCTGCGGGTGATCAAGAAGCCACTCAAGTCAACATGGATCCGGGTTAGGAAGTCCCAGTCCATAGTACGGGGGGCTGCAACATCGCGACCCCGTAATTCAGCTAGCTTATTGTTCAGCTTGAGCTTACGGTCGGGTGAACAACCGGGCCATTGCAACCACGGATGGCGTTCAGGTGCCATAATCGCAGCATTCAATGTAGCTCGAGGTTGTGCCCGAGGTCTCCTGCTGCCTCCGGCTCCTTCTACAGCGGCTCTCTTTCCCTTTCTTTGCATGTTTAGTGGATTAAACGAATAAAATAGACAAGAATCGAGAGTCTAGTGTGTGTGTTGTGTCCCGCGGCGCTGCTGTATGTTTTATGTATGTGTGTGTGTAAATTAAATTAAAAGAAAGAGAGGATATAACCTGGACAGAGCCTCGGTGCGTCGCACAGGAGGGGGGTGCAGCGCACCACCTGACAATTTTTTTTGTTTTTTCGTTTTTTCGATTTTTTTGGAGTTTTCGGTGGTTTTCTTGGTACCTAACTAAATAAAACTGCAAAATAAAACGTTAAAAATTCCTAAAAAGAATAAAAATAATGAAATAAGAAAAACAAACTCGGGTTGCCTCCCGAGAAGCGCTAATTTTTCGAACGAGTCGTTAGCTTGACTCGATTTGCTGCGTAATCAAACCATCCTCGATCAGCATTCCATTTTCCTCATCTTCTTCGTGGTATAACTTGACCCGTTGTCCTGAGACGATGAAGGAATCTCCCTTTTCCTTCCATAACTCAACATAACCCGAGGCAAATGCGCGTTTTACGGTGTATGGCCCCGTCCACTTTGATCGTAATTTTGGAGCTTTGAATTTGTACTTTGATTGGAAAAGAAGTACTTTATCGCCCTCCTTAAATTCTTTCCTACGGATTTTCCGATCGTGGAATTCCTTTGTGCGTTCCTTGTAAAGTCAGGAACTTTCGTAGGCCTGCAACCGTAACTCGTCCATTTCGTGGAGTTGTAAGAACCGCATATCTCCCGCTAAATCCATATCAATGTTGCAGTTCTTCAAAGCCCAGTATGCCTTATGCTCGATTTCAACCGGAAGGTGACATGTTTTCCCGTAGAGTAGTCGATACGGGGTGGTTCCAATTGGCTTTTTATACGCCGTTCTGAATGCCCACAATGCGTCTTCCAGCTTCCTTGACCATATATTTGGATTGTTGTTGACCGTCTTTTCCAAAATCCTCTTAATTGCTCGGTTTGTATTTTCCACTTGGTCGCTCGTTTGAGGATGATACGAAGTCGCAAACCGGTGATTTACTCCATATCGTTTCAAAACTTTTGCAAGCTGAGCATTGGCGAAGTGGCTTCCTCGATCGCTGATTAATGTCTTTGGCACTCCAAACCTGCAAAACAAATTTTTAAGAAATTCAACAACCACGTTAGCGTTGTTAGTAGGTAATGCTTTAGCCTCGACCCATTTAGAAACATAATCCACAGCAACTAAAATGTAAACATTTCTATTTGAAGGTTTAAATGGTCCCATGAAGTCGATTCCCCAAATATCAAAAACCTCACAAACTTGGATCCCTTGTTGTGGCATTTCGTCTCGCTTGGTGATGTTTCCCTGGCGTTGACACGCGTCACAGGTGCTCACGAGTGTATAGGCCTCCTTGAAGATTGTTGGCCAGTAGAAACCTGCATCAAAAACCTTTTTACCAGTTACCGTCGGTCCGTAATGTCCTCCGGTGGGTCCATGATGGCATTCGTACAAAATCCTCCGAGTTTCTCCTCCGTATACACACCGTCTCACCATTCCATCAGCACATCTACGAAATAAGTATGGTGCGTCCCAGTAGTAGTATTTAGCATCCGAGATCAATTTCTTTTTCTGTTGATAGGTTAGGCTTTTGTTGACAATTTTTCCGGATAAATAGTTCGCAATATCGGCGAACCATGGGGCATCGCTGTCCGTTTTGCTAATACAGGCCAACATTTCCCCCGGAAATGCATCATCTATCTCCCCTTCCTTCAACTCCCCCAAACTTGGGTTCTCCAATCTGCTCAAATGATCTGCTGCTACATTTTCAGCTCCTTTCTTGTCCTTGATCTCGATGTCAAATTCCTGCAACAATAAAATCCAACGAATTAATCTAGGTTTAGCATCTAATTTAGAGAATAAGAATTTTAAAGCAGAATGGTCCGTGAAAACAATTGTTTTGCTCAACACTAAGTATGAGCGGAATTTGTCAAAAGCAAATACTACAGCCAAAAGTTCCTTTTCCGTAGTGGTATAATTCTGTTGGGCTTCGTTCAGGGTTTTGCTGGCGAAGTAGATAGGTCGAAAATGTTTGTCGATCCGTTGCCCCAAAACAGCTCCCACTGCGAAATTACTGGCGTCACACATTAGTTCGAAAGGCTGAGACCAATCCGGTGCTACCAAAATGGGTGTATTGGTGATCCTCTCCTTGAGTAACTCGAAAGCTTGTAAGCACTCCTCCGAGAAATTGAAAGCTACCTCCTTCTCTAATAATTTCGTCATAGGACGAGTAATCTTCGAGAAATCCTTGATAAACCTTCTGTAGAATCCCGCATGTCCCAAAAAACTCCGAATTGCTTTCTCGTTCGTTGGTGGTGGTAGTTTGGCGATGACCTCGATCTTTGCTTTGTCTACCTCTATCCCAGCTTTTGAAATTTTGTGTCCCAGTACAATTCCCTCTCGAACCATGAAGTGGCATTTTTCCCAGTTTAGGACCAAGTTAGCTTCCTCGCACCTTCCCAACATCTGATCCAAATTCTTCAAGCAATCATCGAATGAATCTCCGAAAACTGAAAAGTCATCCATGAACACCTCCATTGTTTTCTCCACCATGTCCTGAAAAATGGCTAGCATACACCGTTGAAAAGTGGCTGGTGCATTGCATAGGCCAAATGGCATCCTCCGGTAAGCGTATGTTCCGAACGGGCATGTGAAGGTGGTCTTTTCCTGATCTTCGGGAGCGATAGGTATTTGGAAATACCCCGAGAATCCATCCAAGAAGCAGTAGAATTCATTTCCTGCTAGTCTCTCGATCATCTGGTCCATGAATGGTAGTGGGAAATGGTCCTTCCTAGTGGCTTCGTTTAGTTTGCGGTAGATGCAAACTCTCCATCCTGTGACTGTCCTCGTTGGTACCAGCTCATTCTTGTCATTCAGCACCACGGTCATACCTCCTTTCTTTGGAACACAGTGAATTGGGCTCACCCACGGACTATCTGAGATCGGGTAAATAATTCCTGCATCCAACAACTTAACAACTTCCTTTTTAACGACATCTGTCATATTCGGATTTAGCCGCCTTGAACAACGGGTTTTACACATGCCTAGTACATATTATTATTTTTTTTAGAGTTTAAGAGAAATAGTGTATACTGAGTCTTGTACTATACACGAAATTTGTATATTCGGAGGAAAAAGTAAAAGTTGAAGAAAATTGAGCAATCCAGTTCGTTAGAGAGTTTATTTAGTTCGGATTTAATCTAAGTTTTGTTTTATTTTTATTTAACCCATTTATACTCCATTATATATTTTCACATGCCTTTACATGTAAATTATAACCCAAATAAAAGTCCCCGTTTAGTTGTACCTAGACTCTAGTGGTGGAGATTTGATACGTTATCAAGCCTATGACAGAATATTCACCATGACTGAGCAATTGAGCGATTCTACATAAATATTTTACACACCCTTTTAGACTAGTTTGAGAGTTTTGTGTGATTTTATTTCCCATAAAAATCGTGAGGTGTTTGGTTATGTTAATTTTGGCTTTGCTAATACAGGCCAACATTTCCCCCGGAAATGCATCATCTATCTCCCCTTCCTTCAACTCCCCCAAACTTGGGTTCTCCAATCTGCTCAAATGATCTGCTGCTACATTTTCAGCTCCTTTCTTATCCTTGATCTCGATGTCAAATTCCTGCAACAATAAAATCCAACGAATTAATCTAGGTTTAGCATCTAATTTAGAGAATAAGAATTTTAAAGCAGAATGGTCCGTGAAAACAATTGTTTTGCTCAACACTAAGTATGAGCGGAATTTGTCAAAAGCAAATACTACAGCCAAAAGTTCCTTTTCCGTAGTGGTATAATTCTGTTGGGCTTCGTTCAGGGTTTTGCTGGCGAAGTAGATAGGTCGAAAATGCTTGTCGATCCGTTGCCCCAAAACAGCTCCCACTGCGAAATTACTGGCGTCACACATTAATTCGAAAGGCTGAGACCAATCCGGTGCTACCAAAATGGGTGTATTGGTGATCCTCTCCTTGAGTAACTCGAAAGCTTGTAAGCACTCCTCCGAGAAATTGAAAGCTACCTCCTTCTCTAATAATTTCGTCATAGGACGAGTAATCTTCGAGAAATCCTTGATAAACCTTCTGTAGAATCCCGCATGTCCCAAAAAACTCCGAATTGCTTTCTCGTTCGTTGGTGGTGGTAGTTTGGCGATGACCTCGATCTTTGCTTTGTCTACCTCTATCCCAGCTTTTGAAATTTTGTGTCCCAGTACAATTCCCTCTCGAACCATGAAGTGGCATTTTTCCCAGTTTAGGACCAAGTTAGCTTCCTCGCACCTTCCCAACATCTGATCCAAATTCTTCAAGCAATCATCGAATGAATCTCCGAAAACTGAAAAGTCATCCATGAACACCTCCATTGTTTTCTCCACCATGTCCTGAAAAATGGCTAGCATACACCGTTGAAAAGTGGCTGGTGCATTGCATAGGCCAAATGGCATCCTCCGGTAAGCGTATGTTCCGAACGGGCATGTGAAGGTGGTCTTTTCCTGATCTTCGGGAGCGATAGGTATTTGGAAATACCCCGAGAATCCATCCAAGAAGCAGTAGAATTCATTTCCTGCTAGTCTCTCGATCATCTGGTCCATGAATGGTAGTGGGAAATGGTCCTTCCTAGTGGCTTCGTTTAGTTTGCGGTAGCCGATGCAAACTCTCCATCCTGTTACTGTCCTCGTTGGTACCAGCTCATTCTTGTCATTCAGCACCACGGTCATACCTCCTTTCTTTGGAACACAGTGAATTGGGCTCACCCACGGACTATCTGAGATCGGGTAAATAATTCATGCATCCAACAACTTAACAACTTCCTTTTTAACGACATCTGTCATATTCGGACTTAGCCGCCGTTGTCTTTGAACAACGGGTTTTACATTATCAAGAAAATTAATTTTATGTTTGCAAAATTCGGGGCTAATTCAGGGTATGTCAGATATACGCCAAGCAAAGGCCTTTTTATGACCTTTAAGGACTGTCAATAATCGAGCTTTTTCGTCACCTGAAAGTGATGACGAAATAACAACTGGTAGTAAATTGGTACCTTCAAGAAAAGCATACTCTAAATGTACCGGTAGTTGCTTCAGCTCCAAGTCGGTAGGTGGTTCTTCAATTGAAGACTTTATCCTCATGCTCTGGTCCAACTTCAGTTCCTCTTTGACTTCAGTCTCCACTTCTTCGATCTTCTCGTCCTTTAGTTCCTCCTCCAAGCTTGTTTCTATCTCTAGAATTTCCTGCCAATCTAAATCATCAAACACATCAATCCGAAAACAGGTTTCATCAGTAGAATAAGAATGGGTCATGGCTCTATCTAGTGTAAAGACAATTCTTTCTTCCCCAACCCCTAATGAAATTTGCCCATTTTTCACCCGGATAATTGCGTCAGCTGTGTTCAGGAATGGTCGTCCAAGGATCAGTGGAACAGTGACATCTTCATCCATCTCCAAAATCACGAAGTCAACCGGAAAGGTGAATTTTCCTACATTTACTAGCATGTTCTCAGCAATTCCTAACGGGTATTGGAATGATCGGTCGGCTAGGCGGATACTCATCCTAGTGGGTTTTAACACTCCTAGGGCAAGTTTAGCATATAGTGAATAAGGCATTAAGTTTATGCTAGCTCCTAAGTCCGCCAATGCACTGCAACTGTAAGTATTGCTGAAGTTGCACTTGATAAGGAAACTCCCTGGATCATCTAACTTCGGTGGTATCGTGTTCTTCACCAAAGCTGAACATTCGGTGTTTAAGAATGCGGGTTGCTCCTCCGATGGCTTTCCCTTGTTCGTGACCAGCTCCTTGATGAATTTAGCGTAATTTGGCATCCCTGCAATTAAATCAACAGGAGGAACATTAATATTAACAGATTTAATCATGTCACAGAATTTACCGTACTGCTCCCGCATTCTCGCTTTTCGTAATCATTGAGGATATGGGATATGTGGCTTATAGGCTTTTATTGGAACTTCCTCCACTGGTTCAGGTGTTTTGGCCTTGGGCTGAACTGGTGGTGCCTCGTCCTCATCGTCCTCGATCTCGAAATCATCTAGAATTGGTTCAGCAGCTTGGTGCTGCGCACCGTGGTATTTTTCTTGGTCAGATGCTCGGTGTTGTGCACTAACACCTTGGTGCTGCGCACCAGGGTGTTTTTCAGCTTCTGTGGTCGCACAGATGGTTGGTGCTGCGCACTATCTGACTGTTTTTCTCCATTTTCGTCTCGATCTCCTCCATAAGCATGTCCCGAGCGTGTAGTGATTGCATTCACATGTTCATCTCTGTGTTTTGGACAGGGTGGCATTCCTTCGTTTCTTCCAGGATGTTGATATTTTGGTATTTGATTGTTGGAAGTGTTGCCTTGGTTCTGTGGTCGTGGATTTGGTTGCGTATTACTCGGTAATGAGCCCGATGGTCGATTTGAGTTCCGCTCGTTCATCCTATCGAACCGTCTCTCTAAGTCTTGCAGTGCTGCCTGCTGATTTCTTTGTCCTTGCTCGATGTGATCATTCAAAACTTTGAATTGGTTACTAAATGTGTCATTCTTCGAGGTTTGGGTGTGGATGAAAGATTTCATAAGATCTTTTAGGCTTTGATCTTCGCCTTCGTTCTTCGGTGGATCGTATCTTTGTCGTGGTGGGGATCGTGTATTATTCCTTTGCCATCCGTTGTCTCGATTGTCACTGCGGTTGTAGTTACCTCCGCGGTTTTGCCAATTCGGTCCCCGATTAGGATAACCATACTGTGCGTAGTTGGCATCCTCCACTTGTCGATCACACTCACTAGCGTAGTGAGGTCCTCCGCATCCTTCACATCCATTCTTCATTAAGTGCATGTCTCTTTCGATTCTTCCGATGCGTTTATCAATCCTGTCCGCCATAGATTTGACTTCTTTCACGACCGAAGATGTTTCATTACTACTTTCAACTTGAGCTACTTGACTTCGGTGTTTTCGCCCTCTACCGTCGTCTCGATATTCCCTGGATAGGCTTATGACTAGCTTGTCCTCCATTAAGTTGTATGCTTCATTAGTGGTCTTGTACATGAAATCCCCTCCTCCGGCTAAATCCAATTCGTTTTGTGACTCTTTGGTTAATCCATAGAAGAAAATCTCGATGATGTTTTCCTTGCCCAGACCATGACCATAACAACTTCTCAGCATCTCTTTTAGTCTAGCCCATGCTTCAGTAGATGTTTCTCCATCTTCTTGTCGAAATCCCCTAATCTCTCGTAGTAATTTCCTACCCAAGGCGGGTGGGACAAATCTTTTGATGAAGGTCTCGCTCATTTGTGTCCATGTTGTGATTGAATTTTCATTAAGCTCCTCGAACCAAACCTTCGCATCTCCGGTGAGAGACGAAGGGAACAACCTGAGTTTGACACTGTCGCTCTTGCCTTGACCATATTTGAACATCTCACAAATCTCGTTGAATTTGCCTATGTGTTTATGCGGATCTGAATTGTATCGTCCATCGAAAGTATTGTCTTGGATCATCTTGAGATGATGACCCTTGACAACAAAATCATCACCCAAGTCCGGGGTGGTGATTGCCGACCCTCGGGTGGGTGGCACTTCTACAGCTGTGGCCCGTCGGTGCATTGGCATGTCCAAAGGATCCATAGCTGGTTGCGGTTCCGGTTTGTCTTCACAAATTAGTTCTTCGACCTCTGATTCTGAATCGCTTCCTCCTCCTTCTGAAGATGAGATATCTTCGAATTTGACTGGTGAGACTTGATCAAAACCTGGTGGTGTCTGAACTAATAAGTTTCCTCTCCTCTTGCCTCGCTTCTTCGATACTCCTGGATTTGACTTTGGACTCGCGAGTGGTAATCCCGATGCCCTTGTGTTCATCAACTTCCTGAAAATACCTGAAAAAGATAGAAAATAAGAAAAGCGTAAAACGTACCGGTGTAATGACAATTAAAAGTAACTTCTAAGTAAATAAATACTCAAAAGGATCGTATCACAAATTCGAAACAAAAACTAAAAATCAGTCCCCGGCAGCGGCGCCAAAAACTTGATGTGTAAAATCTAGTCTTAATTTAAACCTACTATTTCACGCAATTACACACTTATAGGCAGTGGACCTATTCGTATGTAATATAGTTTAAAAGCAAGTAAATGTTCGTTCGCAGGGACTAATATTGTTTTTAAATTCCGAATTAATAATACTGGTTTGGTTTTGGGGTTTTTATTGTAACAAAAGATTGATTAAAATTGCAAGTAATTAGTAAAAAGTGATTAATAAAAATCGAGTGAGAAAGTAATTGAGATTATCAAATAATGGAGAGAATACACTTGTTTGACACTTCACTTGTTTTCCGTTTAAGTTTACAAAATTGATTAAATAATAAACTTCTAAAATATAGTAAAAGTCCTCTCGAATCTTTTATTAACTTTAACTACCTCTAATTATACCGTTCCTCTCGAATACAATTGTAATTATTAATAATTAAGCGTTAAGTGACAAGTCCGTTTTTAGTGATTTAATCTTATAGAGTTTCCTCTCGAATAACTCCTCTAAATACTAAGTCCTTCCGAATCTTAACAAATAGACTTACTCAATTAAGTTTAATTACCTACGTTGTTATTACTAAGTCCTCTCGAATCCTAGTAATTTTAAACCGATTATAGACCGACCGATTATTTCATATAAATTACTTAACCTATCTAGATTCCTCTCGAATACCTAGAATGTTGATTAACTAATTAATATATAAACAACTTGATGATAATATGTTAAAACTTAAGCAAATAAGGATCGACGATTAAACACAAAAACCTAAATAATCAATAATGAAAACTCAAACTTCAAACAAGATCCGTTAATCAAACAAGCGTAAAAAGAGTTTAGCTACGCATTATTAAGTCTAAAACAGCAAATAAAGTAGTAGAAAACATTCTGGAAAATCAGTATTAAAAAGGAGAAAAGCAAACTAAGAATTCTTCAAACGAATCGTGACCGAATATTACGAATAACGAACTTCCTAGCCTTAATTCCTGCCTCCAAACGTGAATTCCAGCTCCAGAACTTGAGAATAATAATTGATGATTAATCTGGCCGAATTGAGCTGGTATTTATAGGCAAAAGTCAAGAGGAAAACGTATTCGACTCAAACTCGAAAACTTGCTGAAAATCGACCAGTGCGCAGCACCTCCCCCTCAGTGCGCCGCACCGTGTACAAAATCCGTGTCCAAAACCAATACAAATGCTCGGTGCGCAGCACCCTCTTCATCCCGCGTCGCACTGATGCATTTTGTACTGGTATTCCGTCATTTAAGTCCATTTCTTCCCTCTTTTCCACTTTCCGATCATGTAAACCTGTAAAATAGATAAAAACACTTTTCCACACAACCTATCCTATCCATCATGTTTACTATGAAATGTGACCAAATATCGCATATAAATAGTTATATAAATATACGATATCAGTACACTAAACTTGTTTCCGAGCACTTTGTTCTGATTGTGATCTAGCAATCGTTTTTCCGGGCACTTCGTTCTGATTGTGATCTAGCAATCTATGAGTCGAAAACAGAATGAGTACTGAATGATTCAGCATGCAATCATGCAGCTCTGAATCGTTCCATTCAGTAACAAATTTCAATTTGCCATAGTTCAAATCGGAACCATCAATAAACCCACAATTACCGAATTTAATGGACAAAAAGGGTAGTGTTAAACCAAAACATTTACTAAAAAGCAACGAAAATAACAAGCAGAATGAAATATTTTCTAGCATTATTCTCCATAGGTAACGGAACATAAAAAAAAAACCTATGAACATGACATTTTCAAAACCTTTTTAAGTGGCCTAAGGGATTGGAATTACGAATTTTCTTATTTTAACTTTGTTATTTTGTTTCACTTTGGGCACAGTAAGTGTTACTAAACCTTTATTCACTGTGACCTTCATCTGATCGACATTCGTGTCGTCTACGAACATGTTCCCTACTGCTAAGTGCTAACCGTGAAATAGATCCCATTTTCTTTGCTCGTTTTTTACGAAACAGATCGGTATTCGATAAGCTATAATCTTAGAATGGGAAAATAAGAAATTATAGTTTTTAGATGGATAATTACGATATTTTAAGATTTAAATAAGGTATATAATTTGCCCATATTATGTCTATTAACAGATACAACTCAAATTGACATGTTCTCAAAAACGGAAATGCAATAGCAACCTATGCCTTCCCCGCAGAACGGGTGTAAACCTTTCTCCATAGCAACAAAAAATTTGTATGTGTCTCACTGCGTGTACAAGTCAGTTTAGCATAAGTCATCACCAACCTTCTTCGTCTATTTAGTTTATTATGTAACCAACAAATAACAATAGTGTCGGCTTGAGAATACTACAACAAGAACTCTGGGCACCAGCAGTTGTTCAGATTTGGGCTATCAAGACGGGACGGTGATGCTAACTTGAGAACTAGGAATGTGATTCAAGTATGGCTAATAGATGTAGCATAAGACTGAAGGAGAGTTAGAGCTTGCTCTGTGATGGCCCGGTTTCTTGCTTGTTGGACCCAATCACCTACTACTTCTGCTGCCTGGCTTCCTTTTAGACCGTTTTCAAGTGTTTCGGCTGCCTCCAAAAGTTTCCCATCAGCTAAGAAGCTCTCAACTCGATTCATCAGTGACTCGATTCCTTCACCTGATTTACCCGATTCCTTAACCTGAAAAATCACGGTTAAAAATTCTATAACCTCTTATCAATAGCTACCCTGGCTGTGAGCAGCAACTAATGAATAAAGTTAATGGGGGTTGGATGAGCCTTATGAAACTGATGATCTTATTCTTGCGACTTTAAAGTCCTAATAATCATCTTTACTGGTTCGATAAGGTGAAACTGATTAAGATTAACTGATCATATAGGGGTCATAATACGTTTTAGATATTCAATTTCTTCATAGCTGCGTCAGCAAAAAACTGAATTTTTTAAGATTTATTTTTTTTGGTAAATGACTTATTTTGAGCTGGTAAATGTCCTCAATGCAGCCGATGGGCATCGAACCTCAGACCCCTCACCGAAATATTAATACTTAATTATCCCTCTTTTTACCCATCTTTTCCTTGATAATAATACAATTAGAAATATAATTATTAGAATTCAAATAATCGTTCCAAAAGCCAAACAACTGATTATCTGAATATTACTGGTTAAAATGGCAAAAGCATATCCAACTTATGACAAATGATTTATTTGATTATAAGAAAATCCCAGACTTGAACGCACCTTTAGTATGGATGCAAGGTAAGCCAAAGAATGCGCCAAAATACCGGCACCACCAGGAGGCATTAGGCTGAAATGCCGCAGAGTCCCTTTTAAGCCATCTAACTGAAAAAAGTAACAATGGTTAGATACAACATAACAATATATTTAAACATGATTAGTAACATATCCTTATGTGTATAAAATACAACATAATGATGAAACCCCAATTATCATTCCTACATTTTTGTAACCTACTATTTCGTCAAATTACATCATATTCAGCTCGATTCCATAGATGTTTGAGGTTGGGTTTTCGTAGTCAAATGCCGTGTTCATGGCGTTGTCATGTCGTCTATAAATGGTTTGCTCTTTTATGTGTTATGTGTTTGGAGGATTTGATGGAAGGTCATGTCTTTTGGGTTTTGGGTTTTTAACCTTTAGGGGTTTGTCGTTTTAGTCGACTCATTGGACTCATGATTTACCTCCAAGCTCAAGATAAACGGTTTCGGGGTTATGACAGTCTGGTTATGGGTTCGTGTGGTAGAGGAACGTGAGCAAGGTTCGTGGATAAATTCATTTGTGGTTCTTGGTCCACCGTTTTTATGCTTTGATCAGGTGGTTCGTGTTTCGGTTTCATTTAAATTAATATTTTCTTTGTAAAGGTCAAGTGTCTTAACTAATGTTCTACATCCAACAGTCTCAGCCTCAGACTACTTACATAATGCAAAACTTCACTTTTATCGTGTGAAGTAATTAAAAATATCACCGGGCCATCAAAGTTTTGCATGACACTTTTATTTCAGTATCAATGTCACAAGTAAATATGTAAACCCATCTCCTAAATCTGTGTAGTCATGTAGAAGTTAACTTATGGTTACTCTACGACTTCTCTCATTAGTAGCTTATAAATTCGAATGACATATTCCATTTCCAATGAAAACACCATACGAATGCTTTGATTCTGAGATAGAACCTGAAAGCATTTTATAAATGAAATCGACAATCAGACAAGGCATATTCACCTACTTTGAGAGGTAACCCAAACTCTAGAAACCTAAAAATTGTTTTCAAGGATAAATTCTGCATATTCCTAGTGATTTGCTTCAAACCTATAGGGCTTTACCACTCAAACCCCAAAGTACCAACCAAAAGTGCCCATATTAACTTCTAGGCTTACACTTGGAATAAACGCGTTAGGGCCTCGGCGAATGTGTTGATCTAACATTTTCTGTTGTTCCATATATGGATATCCCCATCCTTTCACCTCTTTGAGAACATGTTTTACCAATAAACCATATGCTAATACCATCTCCCACAAAATGCAAGGAGTCCTGCCTAGTCCAACTAAAATGTTGCGAACTCTCGTTCACGTTAGTCATAGATACATCGAATCTAGTAGGGCTTAAACAAACAACGATCTATGTCAATGTCATGTCAAGGTGCATCACAGGGGTTTAGTTTGGTTTCAGGTGATGCATGTTACGAAACTCTGGAATGAGATCTTGGGTCTTTTGTGCATGTAAAACGCTTCACTACCCTAGGGCTTCACAGAGAGATCGTACCACATTGAGGGTAATGGCTTGGGACTTTATTTTCAAAATAGTAATTAAGAAGCATACGCTAATTACATGCAAATGCTACATTTTCTTAGAAAGAGGCAAGTATTGTCGTTACACTAATACATAAATTATGGTCTATACAGTACAAAAGTACTAAACACATAGAAACGCTTACCTTGTGATTCAGCTGCAATATGGTATCCGTCCCGTTTTTCAGAGTATCTTCAGGAAGAGATGCCATGACCAAACCTAATAGTGAATCATTATCGATTCCATCAATGTAGCTTTTTAGAGCATCTATTTCTTTCTGTATAGGCAACCCTTTAGACAGAGCATCTTCCAATGCAAGAGCGCCCTGCAAAAGAAAACAAGAATAAACTTTTTTATCTCGAGTAGAAGAGAGCTATTGAGATGACTATGCATAACTTACATATCTACCCGACATAAAACTCTTCTAGACAGTGGGTATTATAGACGATTTGGCGTTGAGGAATGGGATAACTCAGAATATTAAATTAAAATAGATGTCAAAGTGACAGAGTGTAGATCACAGAATTCGCATAACTTATCAAGGAATGGTACAAAAGGTAAACTTGAGAATATAAAGGCCTCGAGTTAGCAGCATTCAACTGTTCTACTATTCTTATGTAATGTAAAAGATGATAAATTATTTTGATAGAATTGCTATTTTTAATAATTAGTCTTGTTGTCTGCTAAAATCGGACAGTTGATTAAGCAAGTCATACTAAAAGCTGAAGGGGAAGCTTACCACCTAGGCACATGCTTAGTCAGCTAATCATATATTTTTATAATACTAATCATGGGAAACACGCATAATAAAAATCTTGATAACAAACCAATGCAAGCTTGTGGACAGAATGGCTTTGGCGCGCCTCTTCGGATCTTGCATAGAATGCCATGCATAAAGCATTTATCTGCAGAGCAGAAACATAATAGCATTATTTTCCTCATTAAAAAGCCAGTTAAAATAAGTTGCAACAATATATTAATGAACAAATTATAAAACACTACTTATCAACCATTGTACCAGCAGCAACTGTAAAAGCTAAACTTATAGCAAAATACACCTTCCGACAACTTTTATAACCAGAATTCTACGAATTTTTTCACAATATCATAAAGTTCAAATTATAAATTTCCAGAAGATATAAAAACTTTAATACCATCTAAAAAACCATTCAACTCCAAATTTGCAGCTATGTTAAAAAAGAATAAAAAAAACTCCTTACATTGAGATTTGCCTCCTCCATTCTTTTAATTTGAGATGCTTTCTCACTTGCAATTTCTGCAATCAATTCCGCTTTTGCTAGATCCTTCAATTTGTTCAGCTCCAATTCTGCTTCAGACTCCTAAGAATTTCAAGATTAGCAAATTCAATAACTGATATTTAGATGTTTTAAATCATCGAAATGTACAAAAATAGCAACATACAATCCGTTCAATCTCCATTCTGAACTCCTCTTCGAGCTTCTCCTGAAGTGACTTGAGAGCAGCAGCTGCTTTTAGTTTTTCTTTATGCAACTCCTACAACGGAAATAGCAATCTTAAATGTCACGAAAAATCACCATCAAAAGGCGCATAATCAGAACAAGTAGAAGGATAAGCTGTATACAACCTTATCCAAAATTGTCTCTCGCTCAGCATACATGAGTTCCCGAGCTCTTGCATCTTTAAGCTCCTTTTCATATTTCTCCTATAACAATTTCAACCAAATTCAACTCAAAACTTGATCACCCATAAAATGGTATCAAAATGCTACATTATAGTTTTAAGGATATATGTTCTTGCCTTTATCATCCTCTTCTCTTCAGAAAAAATATGTTCATCGAAATCTGCCTGCCTTTTTTCAGCTGTATGAATGGCTTGCAAGAAATCCAATACTAATTTTCCATCTTTTGACACGTTAACATCATCATCAGCTACTTCCTTCATTTTCACATCACATGCAATTAGACACTGTTAGTTCCTGAAGGCACAAACTACAAATAAAAGAAAGCCACCTAATCGTATGATATTTAACCTTATCTAATAATGAGGATGGAGACGCATTTTGTTCACCCTCGTCTTTTATAAGGTATGCATCAAGAAGGGAATTTTCCTCTTTGGTATCATTGCTCGCGGTACTCTGCAAAAAAAAAGAATATCAACCCATAGCTGCAAACAGACTTTACATTCTAGAAAAGAGCATACCTCTGGCATATTTGAAGAATCTAGCTGCTGAGGTGGCTTAGACATAATCACATTTTCTTCTACAACGGGAATAGAATCTAGCTGCTGAGGTGGCTCCTCAGACTTCATTACGTTTTCTTCCACAACTGGTATAACCTCATCAGTCTGTATTGAGGTGATCTGAACTCCCTCATCACGTTCTGTAGTAGGCTTCACGTCTTGGTCTTTCCTGACAAGATCCTCTTGAGTCGTTGCTATTGAATCAATACTTTCCTTATCAGAGGTTGAAATATTTTGGTCAGAAATAGAGGAGTCGTGTATCGGTAATTGCTGGTGTTGTTCTTCTTCTCTTTTGCTATAATATGGATCAATATCAACGCTTTTTTCACCGTGCTCAACAGTTGGACTTTTAATTTCAGAATCTTGAACATTCTGAACATCAGCAACTTGTTCTACAGTTTCACCGTTACGCGAATCTTCACTAACAATCTTTTCCGACTGTTGAGGTTCTTCTTCTTTGACAGTTGGGATGTTTTGTTCGTTGGTGATAAATTTATCTATGTAACCCGTCTGGTAAGCTGCTACAGTAGCAGCACCTAGGGCTATACTTCCAATAAAAACTTTGGACAGATTGCTCTTCCCTGAGGAATCTGGTGGTGTTCCTGATGAACCCGATCCCGGTCCCTTGGGTAAATTTGATTGAGATGCTACAGAATACTCCTTCCTAAACGAAAGATACAACGGTATCTGCAACAAATGTTTCAACCATGAAGATAGAACAGTATAAGCAACAAATTCACCAAAATGTCCATTAAAGTATTAAAGCACACAAGCACTTCCAATTCAACCTGACCTGTCCTAGTTTGCATTAATGTATTCATCAAAATGTGCTGTAAAGTATTTGTGCCTATCCGTCCTAGCTTGCATTAATTAACCCCAAGTTCTCGTTCAATTTGAAAGTCTTATTAAACTAAAGGCAGTTTGGAGAATGTTCATATATTTTGTTCCGGTAACTGATAGGAACAAGGATACTACAGGCAAGTCTTGACAGGTGAAGACATACTAAATTCGTTGCCAGAAACCAAATGTGATTATGGGGAAGAGAACTATTGTATGCTCTTCGGAAGAGGATTGTTTAGGCCCGCTTAGGCGGTGGATTGCATAAGGATGGACTTAGAAGTTATACTCTTAAACTTTCAGAAAGTCCTCAGGCTTGAAATCAATGTAACTTGCTTTATTTTTGTTTTTTTACGTACCAATACTAATTTTACCTCCTCTGTAGTTAAATTACCTATCTTGCCCTTTTGAGGAATATGTTTTCTACTCATTTTACTTCTTCACGAATGAAATGATATCCTAATTAATTAAATGAGACCATGTATGATGATATATCTATTCAAAATGTTTTGTTAATTATCAAATCTACGGATTTTGAGAGGTGCCTGTAACTCGTCAATGTTTGTGTTGTTGGATGCTATGAGATAAAAAAAGAAAAATATAAGCAAATTGTTGTCTTACTGTCAATGATGAACAATGTGTTTCGTTTGCTGTTTCCTAACAAGTTGGTTTTGTAAGTTTACGGTTTACGTTAAACGACATACATATTTCCTATCCTGTTACTGATATTTACGATTTATTTCCCATTTCAATATAAACAAGCCCTAATTGTCACTATGTACCATACATTAAAAAAAAAGCATAGATAGATATAAGGAGCATATACCTGTGGCAAAATGGCCGATCGACTACGACGAGACGATATCTCGAAAATAGACCTTCAAATCAAACAAAACAACATTACTACTCATTCAATGAACTTTAAATTTTAAGAAAAAATCATAGAAATTAAACATTGATAAAATAAAACCCTAACACTCTGAATCAATTACGGCGAACCTAAAGTAAAAATAATTTAAAAATTTGATTGATGAATTAAAAGTAATCAGAGATGTAATTGTACCTACGTAGCAGTAGCATCTTCATCGAGGAAAATTTCTGGAAATCTAACAAGACCTCCCTCACCCTGGGTTGTTAACATATACACATTTATTATTGTAATTAGAATTATGTTTATTATGGACGGAGTGTAATACGTAATGTAATTATGTATTGTAATTGTAAAACGATAAATAATCTTTGATGATTAACGACTGAAATCAAAGAAGTAAATCTATCCAATCCACCTTTATTCGTCATATCATCTTTTGTTATATATTAAAGATTAAATATGATCCATGTAAATTTGTAGACTATTACATATTCGGTCTTAACAAAAGTTTGGACATGTACACGTGGTTTTAGAGTGTTATGAATTTAATCCTTTAATCATTAAATTTGTTAAATTATCGTTAAATAGAGGAACCAACTTTATAATTCATGACAAACAACTGAGACTATTTATATGTAATATTGTTAGTAGGTTTTGGATTTTACACCTTGAAACCTAACATGGATCCCGGTCCCTATCGGCTCCTAGCTCTTGATCGACTCTCGATTTTGAGGATCTCATTATGTTGTTTGGTACAAGCGGTCTTGTTCATTACCATTGGCATATCTAAAGATTAAAGATGGGATGTTACATATTTCATGTTCATTACATCTATTGTAACGATATAAACATTAAGTCTTTATAAAAATCATTAAGGCGACATGATGACAATGATGAGTGGACATTCAAAGCATCGGAGTATGTTGTATAAATCTCACGGTCACAACAATGTAAACACACATTGCAATCATATAGAGAAATACATACTCTCTAAAACCTTTTAAGAATAAATATTTGATCACCTTAGTTTTTATTGATATGACTCGTGCCCATAATGCTCATATTCATTGGTTTAGGTTTAAGCTTGAAAATACTACTATCAAATAAACATTTTTCTATATGTTCCGTTGTTTGTTATGTGATGGAAAAACATTTTTAGGCCGAGGAGTAACTTCGAGAGTTGGCTATATGTATATGTTAGCACATGAGAGGACACAATTTGGGATCGGTTTTTATCTAGTATATTGTGATTCTTTTACCAACTTTGAATATATTTCGAAGTGATCAACCATTTCCAAATATGCGTATCCGACCAATAATTTTTAAGCCTCACCGAGTGTTTGAGCAACTATTAATGAGCTCAATAAATGGGTTTAATCTTGCTAGACGATTTCTAACTCGTGGAAAATAGGTAGAACATACCAAGCTCTTGGCGAGCCTAAAGTGACGAAATCGTTTAGTCTAGAGTGACGTAAGATAGCAGATTGTCAAACTCTAGAAGGAAAAATGTGTGTGTAATTGTAATCCTCCTCCCTTGACTATGTTACCAAGTTCGTATTTAAAGTGTCAGATGACAGATATGACATAAGTATCTCTATCCATGTCAGAGAGTCAAGAATCAAGACAATGTCTTATTCATAATATGTGTTTTATTTTTTCAAGTTATTGGGCATTGTATATTTGTGTTTTATTTTTTCGAGTTATTGGGCGAAAAAGGTTAACTTGGTAGCTTATAAATGCATAGTGTGACTATATGAGTTACTTGTAGTGATTCTATTTCACTACTCTCAGTATGTCAAATTAAATGTTTAGACGTTATGAAATGAATGTTCATTTCTAGAAATAGTAATCAATTTACTTTGATTTCAATATTTTATGCTTATTCAAAATTTATATCGATCTATAGCCCTTAAAAAGGGTAAAATTCATATTTACATATGACATAAAAAGGCTTAAATAGATAAGCTTGAAATGGGCTAATTGAAGCTGATGAACTGAATTAGAGTTGGGCCAATGGTCCACTATCAGTTTGGGCCTAGCCTATAGGTTCGTTATGTTCCTATTTATTATAAAGAAATGTAAATTTTGGACATGTTTTCATAAGCAATAAAAATGAAATAATGATCGTAGTACAAATATCTCATAATATAGATTTGTAATACTTATATTGTCTTTACCATGATGAATGAATTCCATTTTTCAAGGCTCGGGGCTGTTTTGACGGGTGTTCATAAAGGCATAACGAAAAGAACAAGAAACCCATAATTTATAGGGTAACATATACATATTAACACAAAACCATTCGAAAAGTCACCAAAAGGGTGTTTTGATGATAAAATCTCTAGCTATAATCGTTTTGGGTCAAGCGTGACATGTTTTGACTTGAACCCATGTGGTGATGTGCAGGTAGGACACAACCCGAAGATGAGTTGTATGGTCAACCAAGAAGCATGTTATCAAGTTAGTTTTGATCAATATGAAAAGAATTTTAAAAAAATGTCATGTTTACAAACAAAACTCTGTCCTTACTTACAACCAGGCAAGTAGTATCTGTGTTTCATATATTTTTTGTGTATGTAATCGGTTAAGGTCCGGTCCTTATGATAAAATATATGTACGAACCAGTGATCTGCAAGAATTGAAAGTTTCTCAAGAAGCAACATCATGAATACTTGATCTCATCAAACGATTCAAATCTTACTCTTCGCTTGAACATAGTACCACGGGCCTTTTAATTTCTCTTGTTTTTTTTTTTTTTTTTTAGTGCAGAAAGGAATTGAAGCGAAGCAAGACGCCTAGGAGTTATGGTTAAGTATCAAGGTAGTCTTATTTTCGAATAAGTAGAATATAATATGGATTATGATATAATTTAACATATGTTAAGTCATATCATATCCTCTAGAGCTCGGTATGATCAAAGTATATCGAGTCAGATTTGCTTAATCAGTTTTAGTTTGGATGATCGATCGATTGGTGTATAGTTAACTAATGTGATTCTCAATCTTGAATCATTCAATTTGTAATTTTTATGCTAAAATATCCAATATACATATACAAAAAATATTATAAAGGCTCAATTATTTGATCTCATTTTATAATGATTTTGTATTTGTTTAAAACTAAACATAATATTGATGTTTTGTTCTTGTTTGAAATGTGTATGACAACTCATAATGACCATGTATTGGACAAGTGAGATACCATCCAATCTATATCTTTCCAAAATAAGCAAATTAAAATTCTTGGCCAGCTACGATATTATTTTTTGGAGGCAATTTTTAATACTTACATATTAACTTTTGTTTTAGAAAACCGAGTTTATGAGCATAATCTGGTCCGCTTGAATGTTCGACGGACCATGTTATTTTACGCATATTAAAAATAATTTATTATAGTCGGAATTCAAACCCATATGGCTTCCTTCCACGGCAACAGAGTTAGCCGCTAGACTATCAAGATATACTAATGGAATAAGAAGTTTCTTTATACATATGTCGTCGTTAAACTTTTCGAAACAACTGGTGTAGACTCTACCGGCTGGTTGAACAGGTCGAACAACGTCCAGTCGAGTCAACAACAAACCATGTATTTATTTGTTTTCATAAATTCAAATCGCGCTCAGGGCCCAAATAAGATCATCAAATTTAAATAACAAAAATTTAATAAACTTCAATATTACCATATTTATAACGAATCATAACTCAGTTTCTATTTATAGTTAATAGATTCGATACTGATATAGAATGTGAGTTATGATTCATTATAAATAAGGTAATAATGATGTTCATTAAATATTTGTTATTTGAATTTGGTTGTTTTATTTGTCGCCTATCAAAATTCCATTTAAATAATATAAATGTCACAAAAACATTATTTTACAAATTTTGACAATTGAACTAAACAAAACATCAACCAATAACTGCCAGCAAAGAGTCCACAATATCAAACAATATTCCCCACCACCAATCACTCACAATTTCTAACATTTACTCAATTTTCAAATTCTATGTTTTTTGCACTTTTCATCAGTTCATAATATGGGCAAAGGAGCTGGTTGTTTCCCTAGCAAACACAAATCACCACTTATCGAATCCGATCCGAATCCGAATCCGAATCGTCCTCCAATCCCCGAACCGATCACCGATGACTCAATTCGTTCCGAAACAACAAACCAAAACACTTCAACACAACCAAGAAAACTAAGAATATTCATAGTATTCTACTCAATGTATGGACACATTGAGAGTCTAGCAAAAAACATTAAAAAAGGTGTAGACGAAATTGAAGGAGTAGAAGGTGTTTTGCTTCGGGTTAATGAAACGCTTACACCCGAGACTTTGTTGGCTATGAAAGTGCCTGAGAAAAGTGATGAGATTCCAGTTATATTAGCTGAGGAATTGGTGGAAGCTGATGGGTTCTTGTTTGGGTTTCCAACTAGGTACGGGTGTATGGCTGCGCAAATGAAGGCGTTTTTTGACTCGACGGGTGGGTTGTGGCGGGAACAGAAGCTTGCTGGAGTACCGGCTGGGTTTTTTGTTAGCACGGGGACGCAAGGGGGTGGCCAAGAAACCACGGCGTAAGTGTTTTCCTTTGTTGGTTAGTTCATATAAGTTTCGTGTGTTCGTTTTAATATAATTGTCCACCTTATTTAAAAAAAAAAAAGTAAAACGGATAGTTAAAATATAGTAACTTCGTTCTTTGACCAATTGTTTTAATTGCAGATGGACAGCTATTACACAACTAGCACATCATGGAATGTTATATGTTCCAATAGGATATACATTCGGAGCCGGGATGTTCAAAATGGACTCGATTCGAGGAGGTTCTCCTTATGGCGCGGGTACATTTTCGGGTGATGGAACAAGAGAACCGAGTAAAACAGAACTTGAACTTGCACAACATCAGGGTAAGTACATGGCCATGATTGTTAAAAGGTTCGAAGTCCCAGATTCGCAACTTTGATGAAAAACGATGGAATCGAAATCGACATATTTATTGATTGTATCATATGTGTGTTAATAGTAACGATAATTATTTAATACAGCCATTTTTTCATGTAATTACATTTATCAATGATTTTTATAAAAAGTGTTAGTATAAAATACTATGTGTATGGTGTATTGAACCACAGATCAAACGTTGAAGCTTTCGGTCTCGATTTATACCAACTTAACATTACTCGATAACTGTCCGCAAAATGTAGAAATAGAAGGTCAAGTTTTCGGTTCTGCAAATGGTATTCCAACAAAGACAATATACGTGTTTATAGCATTCCGATGTACAAAACAAACGCTACCAAAATGAAGCATTCTACTTTCTCCCAAACCAGAAAAAACCAAAACGGAGATGTTAACTAACTCTATCCTCCTCTATCCGCCTATCCTCCTCTCCGCTTGTTGCTCTCAAAGAATCTCCTGAATCAAGTCAAGTAAAAAAAATGTCACATCTCATATATTTACCCGTAAAGTTAAAGGAAGAAGTAACACGATTACCTTAAAACATGCACCATTGTAGAGCGCCAACATAACACCAAACACAATTGCTTCAGTCGGCTTACCAGTAACTATTGACACCATGACTCCTGCTCCAAAACCCGCCACCATACTACAATGATAAACATAAACGATTATTAGAATTTTGTTATCAAATAATCATAACATGGCTATAAATTGACCGGGGAATTACCTAGTGTGTAAATCGTCCTTGCCCCTGATTTTCTTAACCATACATGTAATCCCCGCATTAACTCCACTATAAACAGCAAATTTACGCGCCTCTTTCACACGTCCTCCTGAAATACGCTTGATATTCAACAAAATAATATCAGTAAGCATTATCAGTTACAAACTTGCAATCACTTTAAATATTCATAACAGTAAATAAGTAAACCTTAAGATAGGCGATTGGCGATGGAGGAACATTTCAAATTTCCCTTACAAAATATGAAAACAATTTTTCTCATCTAAACGCGTTTTCATAATTTCACTTGTTTTCACAATTAGAAAAAATCCTTCTAATTATGAAAAAATTCGATTAATCATTACATAATCTAAACAAGATATAGAAACCTTAACTAGAGATAATAAGATCTTAATAACATTCCTCGTCTAGGATTAGTTTCTTAAGTAAATATGTAAAAGCCATTTAGTTGTTAGTTATGTTTTCTTCAAACTTATCGAAAAGAGTGAAAAGAAAACCATTCAAAATTTTGAACAACAGTTTAGATTTCTCGAAATTCTATCTTGTATCTTAGTGTCTCGGTGTGTTTACGCCAATACCAACATTCTTCGTGGAAAAGGAAAAAGAAAGTTATATGAGTAGTAAGACTTTTGGAAATATTTTTAACTTATCAAACTCGAAAAATAATCGATATCTTTAATGTAAGAACAAAATGGATTATTTCATAAAAAAGTATATATATATATATATATATATTTCACTAAAAACATATGGTCTTTGATCACTCGGCTTGTCAAGTGGTTATAGCATGCTGCCGTATGATACGTTTTTTTTAACAAACTTTAAACATCAAAATTCGTGTGGCCACTAAAAGATCTCCCCGCAAATTTTCAATCAAAAAATCTGTTATCTTGAATAAAACTAACTAAAATTCAATCCATGACTTGAAACCAATTCAAAAAATGGACACACTTTTAACTCTAAATCCATTAAAATCCCAAACCCATTTCTTAAAATTCCCAAATTCTCACTCTTTCACTCGAATCACCAGCAAACCTTATATGTTGTCACCAATTTCTTGCAAAATTTCATCACAAACCAATAAAGATAACACCTCAAAAAACAAGGTTATAGTCCCCGGTGCAGCTCCTTCGTTATCCGAAGAAGAAAATGGGACGGAAATAGCGCCGAAAACGGTGGAGTTACCGCGAAAAAAGACCGTTGGGATGGCTGTGAAACGGTTGTCGAAAAGGGTTTTGTCGGGTTTGGCTAACTTGCCTTTGGCTCTTGGTGAAATGTTCACCATTGCTGGTTTGATGGCTTTGGGTATGTAGTTTTTTTGAGTTTGACTTTTTAAGTCATTTATGTTACTTTTCGAGTTTGATTTTGATATGGATTTTTTAAATATTTTCTTAAAAATTATTTGTTTATATGAAATAGGATTAGGAATAGTGCAAATTGAGAAATGGTTGAGATGGATTTGTAGATAATTTGGGTTTAATTTTTCGTTTGAAACGGAAGAGATTTGACTTCACAAAAGTCAAATAAGACCCTTGTATTGAATTTTGGGTATGAGTTACTCCTTAGTATAAAAGTCTGCAACTTTAGATGATTTAGTTTTAGGTACTATATACGAATTTGTTACGAAAGTAGCAACGTTTTAAGATACCTTTTGACTATCGAGTTATATGGGGCTAACTTTCATCTTTACTATTTGCAGGAACTGCAATAGATCAAGGTGAGGCTCCCGAATACTATTTACAAAAGTACCCTGAAGATCATCCAATTCTAGGATTCTTTACATCAAAATGGATCCTCACCTTCGGGTTTGACCATATGTTCTCGTCTCCTGTTTTCCTTGGAACTTTAATTCTGTTGGGAGCATCTCTTATGGCTTGCACGTACACTACTCAAATTCCCATGGTCAAAGTAGCTAGAAGGTAAAATGTTCGATTTTGATGTTACTATGAAAACCTTAATTCCATTCGAAGACGATCTATAGAAAATCTTGATATAGAAATTATGCTGCTAGCCACTTAACTCTGAAATGCTTAGGCTCACGCGGATTCCTTCCTAAGCTATTGAATATTACCGAAGCATCACTACTTTGAATATCATGTTAATGATATTACTTACTCTCCGTGAATACATTTCCACCTTTTTTTCTAATCTAAATGGCCTTTTTACTAATTGTTTAACGTGAACCGTTTCACAGATGGTCCTTCATACACTCAGCCAAGACAATTCGAAAACTGGAGTTCTCAGATTCTTTGCCCAAAGCCTCAATTCAGGATTTAGGCGTTGTTTTATCAGGAGCTGGTTATGAGGTATGTAAGAAACTGCATAAAAATCTCGTTCTCTTTTTGTTTTTATTAATAGTCAATTTAGATATTTTGTAATTATTAATTGTTTCTCGTTAGGTTTTTCTGAAAGGACCGACATTATATGCCTTCAAGGGGATGGCGGGTCGGTTTGCACCAATTGGGGTCCACTTAGCTTTACTCTTGATAATGGGTGGTGGAACTTATACCGCTACCGGAAGTTTTAGAGGTTCTGTAACGGTTCCACAGGGATTGAACTTTGTTATGGGAGATGTATTGGGACCAAATGGATTTCTTTCTACTCCTACTGAAGCTTTTAATACCGAGGTTCATGTTAATCGTTTCTACATGGACTACTACGACAGTGGAGAGGTGAGTATTGTTTTTTCCAAAGGTGGCAAAATGGGTGGGTCGGGAGTTTGGGTAATGGGTAAACCCCGGGTTCCTTTACTCTTGATAATTTGTTGTGTTTAATTGGTTTCTGTTATGTTAAAGGTTTCACAATTCCACACCGATCTTTCATTGTTCGATATTGATGGGAAGGAAGTCATGAGGAAAACAATAAGTGTAAATGATCCTTTACGATACGAAGGAGTTACAATATATCAAACAGATTGGAGCATTTCCGCACTTCAAATACTTAGAAACGATGAAGGTCCTTTTAATTTAGCCGTTGCTCCATTGACTGTTAATGGTGATAAGAAGCTATATGGAAGTTTTCTTCCGGTTGGAAATTCCGATTCGTCAAATGTTAAGGGAATGTAAGATTTGAGCTTTATACTTTATAACAGAATTACAAAAGTATTAACAGAATTGCTTAAGTATATTAATATTATAATTTTATGTTAATAAATGTTTTACGGCGTTTTGACCCGTTAACTCGTTCACCCATTTAACCCATTTCATTTTTTATCTGATCTTCTACATTTTTTGGAACAGATCAATGCTTCTCCGTGATCTTCAATCGGTTGTGTTGTATGATCAAGAAGGGAAATTTGCAGGGGTTCGTAGGCCTAACTCTAAGCTTCCAATTGAAATCGATGGTACGAAAATCGAAATAGTAGATGCGATTGGTAGTAGTGGTCTTGATATGAAGGTAAAGTTGTGCAAGTTTAGCTTTCGGTAATTTAATGTTGACTTTTACATTTTCTAATGAGAAAAACTTTTGTCTGCATAGACTGATCCTGGCGTGCCGATTGTTTATGCTGGTTTTGGTGCGTTAATGCTTACAACTTGCATTAGTTATCTATCACACACGCAGGTAAGTATCAGAATCATATGTCAGAAAACACATTTCAGTTTCGACTATTTCTGGGTCGAACAGTACTTTTATCACTTAAAATAGAGGTTGCAGTTTCAAATAAAAAACTTTAGCTAAACGGGAAACGGCTCAACCCGACCCGACCCATTTCAACTGTTTAAGCAAACTATTTTAAAGCAGATATGTTTTGACTCGTTACCCAACCCGCCCATTTTTGTTTGACAGATATGGGCGTTACAAGATGGAACAACTGTGGTAGTTGGAGGAAAAACTAACCGAGCCAAGATTGAATTTCCGGAAGAAATGAACCGTGTGCTAGATCGAGTCCCAGAAATAAACGAACCTTCTGATGTCGTTTGTGGCTAATTCAAAACCATTATCAGTTTAAAAAACGAGAAAAAAGAGGATTCTTTATGAGCGGTTTGATTTAGTCAGATACAGAAGTATATATTTATACCAGAGAGCCGTGAAGATTAAATCAGACTCTACCAGTTCGATTTAATTCGTTGACTTATAGAAAACTTGACGCTTTGCAGAATGTTGAGTTTGTTGGAGGACTGTAAATAGATGTTTCTGCTACATTTGGATAGAATGTTACCGAAAACGAGACCCTTATATTAAAGATGGATGTTTTCTCCTACAAAGCTTATTGTGTTGTGATCGGTTTATCATCTAAATCAACATACGATTTGATACAACTATTTGTCAAATAACTACTTTATAACGATTTGCATATCCCAACTCACAAAATGAATCGATGAGTGGTATACAAAAGGAACATTACGAACCAAACGAGGTTTATATAAACCTTCTCCATATCCATAGCAAAACTCAAACTTACACCTGTAATAACAATATAACATTACGTTAAGCAATCAAAAACCACCATAAACTCCGTTCAAAAGAATTAAAACCACATGAAAAAGATATAAAATCTAACCTGTAAGTTTGCATCGAACACAAACACAATAAGGACAGCTCATCCATTTCTTGTTCTTAGCAAGATCCATCCCACCATTCTTCAAGCTCTAAAACTCGATACGATATAAATCTGAATGCCATGCAACTTTGCATTGCACACAAAACAATAAGGACACTTGTTTTGGAACGATGGATGGACATGATTCAGGTCCGTTTACCCCTTTTAAATTTGGATAGGACATGTTATGACGATAATCATCAGTTTGATCTTTTCAGCTACGTGTTTGATGATACTGTCTGAATAGAACAAATGAGGAGAATATAGTTGCCTCTTGAAGTTGGAGTTCATCTGCGTATTTCTCCTCAGATAAAAGAATTATATCATCGTCATCATCCTTATCGTCCATCATGAACAACTGCAAAATAAGAATCATTTTCAATACGGTAAAGACCAAATCTGTTAATCAGACATGCTAATAAGCTACTCTACCATCAAGACAGCTTGGACGTACTCTCCAATGGTTCCATCTACGCGTACACGTGAACCCTTGTAATCTGGGAATGTATCAACTTCTGAAAACAAAACATTATTTGATGTAACATTACCTTTTAAGAAAACTAGAAACAGGCGGATCAGGTGGATAGGGTAACTACTCAAAATGGGCTCGAGTCAAAACAGGTATGATTACAAAAACCATATTATTAAAATAACAATATAATTTCTTTTAAAATAAACAATTTAATAATTTGAATACAACTTAGACGATGATTAACCCAAATGATTCATTTTTGTACATTTGACCCGTTATCAGTTAATACATCCCGATTGACCCGTTTCCATATAAATTGTTTAAATTGCCACCTCTAGAAACTATTACAAAAATGGCACAATTTGTGAAACAGGGGAAGATGATTAAGATGCTTACACAAATTTGTCATGCAATGTTTCAATCTCGGATGATCAGGGAATCTGGTGACAAGCCTCAAAGGAGAACGTCTATATCTGCCAGAAATTTATTATATAAAAAGCTCAATAATCACTTGAATCCACTACATTCGATTCAACTTGGAAGTAGCGTGTTTTCAAGCATTTCATTTTCTAAAAGTGTTTTCAAACAATTTTTCTTTGTATGCCGAAAGAACTTCTTAAGCACTTCCTTCATCGCATTACTCAACTTTCTTTCAGACAACAAACTCACTAACTTATATGTCGTGCCTGGATTTGCTGAGAAACCAGCTTCAAGCATTTGATCAAGAAATGAAACCCATTTTGCATCGTTAAATCGAAGAAATCCACAAATAACTAAATTATAAGTATCACCATCCAACATATGACCTTTACCAATCATGTCTCGGAGCAAATGTTTCACGTCTTGCACATTACCATTTTCAAAAAATCCATTAATTATTGCATTATAAGTATGACAATTAGGTTCCAGGTTTCTATCAGCGAGTTTAAGAAAACGCTTATAGCCGTGAACCACTTTCCCCGCTTTATACTCACCATCAATAAGGCTAGTTAAAAGAACAATATCAGGATTCATCGTACTATCTTCTATCATTTTATACATCCCAATAGCCCCGTCTAACCTTTTATTTTTCATCAAAGAATCTATGTAAGCAGTGTAATTGATAATATTCGGATTTATACCACACTTTATAATTTTTTCGAAAAGGACAGGCACATCATCGAGGTTTTCATGACACAAACCAAGGATAAGAGGGGTGTAGGTTCGAGTATTAGGGAGAATTCGCTTTTCGTACATTTCATCAATGAGATCAAACGCTTTGTCTATTTCATTAATCTTGCAATATCCTTTAATCAAAGCGGAATAACTGATAACACACGGTGCACACCGTTCAATCATCGTCTTAAAGATCTTTATAGCTTTATCCATTTCGCCAAGTAAGCAATGCCCGTTTATTAATACAGTGTAAGTTACCGCATTTGGCACACATCCATCTCTAATCATTTCATTGAAAAATCTTCTGGCATCCTCCAGAAAACCACTCTTACAGTACCCGTGAATTAACGAAGTGTAAGTAAAAGTATCGGGTTTCCCGCCGCTTTCCAATAATGATTTGAACTCATTATGTGCTTCATCAAACTTGCCCTTTTTACAGTAATAATCAACTAAAATGCTACAAGTGACGACATCCCTCGAGATGCCAGTAACTTGCATTTCATTCAACAATTTCTTCACCACTTCCAAGTTATCGGAACTACAATAACCTTTAATCAAGCTATTGAATGTTACAACATCGGGAAAAACACCTTTCGAAATCATTACATCATAAAACTCTAACGCTTGAGTAACATCCCCTTGTTTACAAAGGCCGTCAATAATTATATTGTACTCGATTGTCTGTGGTTTCCACCTTTCACTATCCTCTAGATTTCTAAGCAAACTAACGGCGCTTTCTAAATCGCCACGTTTACAATAACCGTTCATTATCGTACCAAAAGTTACTAAAGTTGGTACCAACTCATTGTTCTGAATTTCGGTCAAAAACTCCATCGCACGAGAAGTCTTACAATTAGCACAAAGACCCCTTATTAGGGTATTAAATATTGCACCATCAGGCTTATAACCGAGCTTAACCATTTTTCCATACACCGAGAACCCTAAATTTACGTTATGTATATGGCAGAGGCAGTTTATGGCAATGCTAAACGTGAATTTATTAGGCTTAACGGAAGAGTTTAAGGATAACATGTCATGGTCTATAATCAAAGAGATGGCAGTAGAGTAACCCTTCAGTTTCGAGATTTTAATCAAAATTTGATTAAGTTTACGAACTGGAGGAACAGGTGTGCTCTCAATCATTCGATTAAAAGTAAACACCGAATCTATTAACTCATAGTTCTTTTGAGGATCTATGGATAGGGACAATCGTACTAGAGAATGAAAAGTGGCAATGATCAAATTAGAAGGTATACTAAAACGTATCTGAGGACGAAAACATGCAGACTTCCACATGATTTAACATCAAACAGCAATCAAAACAGCCTTGAAACTGCAAGAAAGAAAGGTCTGTAATCAGCCGCGAAACAACATTAAGCAGAACCAAAACTGAATAAAATAAAAAAAAAATATTACAAATACATTCAGAGGCGAAGCCACAATTTTATATTAAAGAGGACCCTTATGTATTATCGAAACAACACATAAAACACGGGCTGATTAGAGGGGTCTCGTTATGTATTTTTTGCGTTAAAGCTAAAATGTCTATATAAATTAGGCTCGTTAAGGGATTCTAGTTACATCTACCGCGTAGATTTCATAACGAAATGTTGTTAAGGGATTCTAGTTACATCTACCGCGTAGATTTCATAACGAAATGTTGATACAAACTTGAGTATTTCGACGTAATAAGCAACTTGGCATCAGAGACATTTCATCAAACAGTTGGTGGGCATTCAAAGAAATGCTCAGTATATATCATAAAATGCATAAAAATTGCCAAATAATACCATATGATCATTCGGGTTCAAAGGCATTTCATCAAACAAACTCAATTTCCCAAAATTAAAGATACCTTGATTAATGCAGAAATAAAAATAAATTAGAATCGCGTCAGGAAGGGGTCGAACCTTCGACTTTCTGCTTAGGAAACAGACGCTCTATCCACTGAGCTACAGACGCTTATATATTTTGTTTAACGGTTAAACGGTTAAAGTACAAATAATAAAACATAACCATCTGTATGTATTTCATAGATTATTTTTTGACGGTTTTTAGGTGATTTATTTTTAACTGTTAGTCTACGTATGCATTTAAAATTTATATTTAATACATGTCAAACTCGATTGACATATTGATGATATACAACGACATTAGAATCTAATAATAGTAATAGTAATATTTACTAAAAGGATAATGACGCAGGGATGTTGTAAATGAAAAGAAACCACACCAAATAACAAACGGAATTTCGATAAACCCTAAAAAGGTGTCCATACGGAATTAAAGAGAAACTTTTTTTTCATCTTAATTCATTATCAAAACTTATTAAAACCCTAAGACTATGCGGAGTGGTAAGAGAGTGTGATTTGTAGGAAAGAGAGTGTGATTTGTAGGAAAGAGAGTGTGATGATGTGGAGTGATAAAAATGGGTGGAGTGGTTGTGTGTAAGTGATGATGATGTGGAGTGATAGAGGAAAGAGAGTGATTTTAAAAAGTTGTATATTTATTATTTTTTTTATATAAATGAAAATTAAAAAGTTGTATTTTTATTAAAAAAAAACACACACTACAATTTATTAAAAAACATATTATGATTAAACTAAAATACGTTAAAAAAAATACAATTAAAAAAAAAACACTTCAATCTTCAGCGTTGTTTCCTCGGGGCCGGTAATACCAGACATGTTCGATCAAATCGGCTAACAGACTGTGATGGGTATCTTCGTCACGCATGTCAAGTATGTTCTGTTGTTTCTCTTCAAAGCTAATCTGGACTTCTGGTTCTGTGGCATTCTCATCATAAGCTTGACAATACGCGAGACCTTTGTCTTCCAAAATCATGTTATGAAGAATTATAGCAGCGTACATCGCGTTTCTAATTTTTTCTAAACTCCAAGCTCTTGCGGGGTTTTTAATTATATGCCACCTTTTTTTCAACACTTCAAATGCCCGTTCGATGTCCTTTCTTGAAGATTCCTGGGCTTTTTTAAAATGGTTACGCTTCTCGTTTAATTCGTCTCTTTCCCTGAAAGACTTTATTAACACCGGCCATTTTGGATAAATACCATCAGCGAGGTAATACCCGTATTTGTAGGTTGTGTCGTTAACAATAAACGACTGATCGGGAGCCGTCCCATTCTCAATGTCGTTGAAAAGCGGTGACTGATCCAAGACATTGATGTCATTATTCGCTCCAGCAACCCCAAAAAATGCATGCCATATCCACAAATCAGTAGAGGCCGTAGCTTCTAACATAATGGAAGGGTGATTGTGATCACCCCTATGGTATTGACCATGCCAAGCCACAGGACAATTTTCCCACTCCCAATGCATACAATCCAAACTGCCTAGCATACCGGGAAAATTGTGTTTTTCATCATGAACCGAAGTAATCTGACGTATGTCACTCCAACTAGGACGGCGTAAATATCTCTTGCCGTATAAAGAAACCACACCTTTTTCGGATATTATTACATTTTAAGTAAAAATAAGTTTTAAAGTAAACTAATTAAAAAAGTAAAGGTTAAAAATTTACCTTCGCAAAAGTTGGCAAGGGATTCACGTGAAACTCTTTCGGACATTTTTAAATATTCGTCCCATATGTCACTACAAGTGCCAAAAGCAAGTTGTCGTATGGCGGAGGTGCATTTCTGAATCGGTGTAAACCCAGGCCTTCCTCTACAATCAAATTTTTGCCTAAAATAATCAAAATGGTTTTCAAAATCGTGGCATATCCTGAGAAATAGCTCCCTCCTCATTCGAAAACGACGGGTAAATTGTTCGTCGGTGTAGGTGCAACCCGGAGAAAAGTAAGATTCCATTAGGAGTGTTTGAGCCGCTTCACGGTTACGTTCCATTACGGTTCTTCTTGTGGTGATTGGTCTTTGGATGTGTTGTGATGCGTAGTTAACAACCGCCATAATCGTTTCGGCTACAATTGCATCTTCATCAGAACTTGACATTGTATATATATTTTGTGTGTGTTTTTTGTAATTTGTATATATATTTTGTGTGTGTCTGAGTTTGTTTATATAGGCAAATGGTTTTTTTGCCCATTGTGGTTTCAAAATTGATGACCGTTGCACACTTTCTTCCTCAACCACGGCGTGTTTCTGCTCACGCCGTGGCGGAAATTTCACCGATAACGCCCCCACCGGAGTGGAGGTGGGGGGTTATTGGGCGTTATCGTCCTATGTGGCGGCGTTATTGGAGGTAATAAAGCCCCACTCCGTTGAGTCTAAACCTAAATAACTATATATAACTATAAAATCCTAAAACATAACTTGAAGAAAAAGACAATTAATTAATATAAAAAGATAGATAATAACAATTAAAATTATCATCTTTAACCCGTTATCTTTTCGAATGATCAAAACGTCACTTCATATGTTAACCAAAAAACCGACGACTAAGCCAGAGGAGTTGGAGACCTGAAGACATACCGTATCAGATAACATTTAAATATAAAATGTTACATTTTTGGTATATATGATTGAACATTGACAAACAACTTGAATTTAAAAAGCATCTATCCAATCTTTTATAAAAACATATGGAAGCTTTTCAGAAACCACCAAAAACTATTGTACAAATCTTTAAAACTTTTGCTTTTAGGTTATTGAAAATGGTCCCTCCATGTACATTTCTTTCTAGATGACTACATGGACTGTTTTTTTGTTTTAGCTAAACTTCAAAGAGAGTGTTACATATGTGTTCATATCTATGTATTTTGTTTATCTATGTAACCATTAACGAGTTTTTATTAACGAGTTTTTTCATTGAATCTAATTCATCCGCGTATAAGAGATAAATCGTCTGATAAAGAAAATAAAGGACGATATACATCGATTAAACCACTTACATTCCCTTTGTGCTTTACATCAAGAGGACTTCTATTTAATAGTATTTTGTCTATGTTAAATGTCTTTAACAGGAAAACGTCTATTGAAAATCGAACCTTACACTCTTGAAAGTTTTTTTTATGAGAATCTATCCCGTTTCAATTTCATCACCATGCCACTTCTGGCATTGTCATACTTGCTTGGCTAAGAAACATTATTTTATTTAACGTATTGTGTTAGAGACGAAGCTTTTTATCGCAATATTAAACTAAATACTTAGTTGACAAGTCCTATTGAAAAGTGTACATATTTATGTAAGCATTATTATAAAAAAGTTCATATCATATAACATGTCTAACTTGATTTATGATTCAATACAATAATTATATGATAGTGATATTCGATATGTTATCATAGACTTTTTACCTACTCTATACATACATTTGAGACCCAAATTCAATTGTTTTATTGTACTATATTAACATGATCCAGTGTTACATCAATTTTACTTGATATTTTATATAGTTTGAAAGAACACAATATAGCTTATGATGTAACTCCTTTACAAGAAAGGTGTGAAAAATTAACTCATTGTAGTAACTATGAAAGAAATCGAGTCAAGGAAATGTACGAGGATATACCATTGCGTCATAAATATCGATGGTTTCTAGTCAATTTTGTACGTTGGTTTGTGTTACATGTGTTTGTGGTCCATTCATGTTGCGAAGAGCACATGAAACATTTCCCTTTAAAGGGTCGTAATCGAGACATCATAATGTGGGTCATTCACGTGAAGTGTTCATATTGATCGGAGATTTTTTTTTTTTGGAAAATGCTAAAAATAGCTCATAATGTTATGATTAAGAGTGAATTTACGATTAATATATAAGTCAATAATCATCTCTAGAAGTTGGTTTTTTTTTTTTTTTCTAGTAGTTTTTGAATTTATTTTTTCAACGGTTAAAGTACAATGAATGTGTTTGGTATGAGGCTTTTAGGGGTTATAAGATTTTTCCTTTAGATAAAACCTTGTTTGATAACGAGAGCTACAAGCTTCAAGCTTTTAATTTGAAAGAAAATGTGTCAAATTAAAAGCCATTAAAAGAGTTTGAGGTTTTAAGAGAATAAAAGTCTCGAAATAAAAGTTTCAGCTTTCAGCTATAATTTATATATACAGCTTTTAGCCTCCATTGACGTCAAACACACCCAATTACTTTCTGTATAAATTTTGATATTTAACCATAATCCCAAATACTATGATTAGCATATTTTTATTTTATTTTTGTTATTTTTATCTTATAATAATCTAAGTTAGAAAATAAATATAACATAGTCCTAAGACTTCTAATTAACAATTATTAATTTTTAGATGATTTCTCTTTTTATTAATCATGACCATCAATCACCATTTATCTTTAAATGATTATTACCCAATGGGAATATGCTATTCTTAACTACCATAACGACCAGCCAAAATATTACAATATAACCCCCTACACTTTCTTATATCTCCATTTCAAGCCCTTATCACTTATTTTTTGAAAATAAATAATCATACAATAAACATTGAGAAAAAAGGTGACCCTCTAACACCAACCCACATCCACAATTCTCTCCACCATTTCAATCATTTTCTTATACAAATTTATGTTTTCTTTGATTTTTCCGGTTGAATTCTCACCTTGAAATGTGGCGATACCGGATTAAATCGACTATCAACAATAATAACGATAACAATAACGACAACGATAACGATATCTACGAAGCCAGACCAAAAACACCTAGATCACCTTCTAACCCGGATTTCAATCATCAATCCTTAAAGGATATACAAACTTTATTCCCTCATGAAGATAATAATGTTTCACATTCGAACAACAACGAAAAGGAAACTTCTTCGCCACAAAATTGCTCCTCCACCACCCCAACTTCCGATATTAAACGACCCTCCATATTCCACCGGGTACACCTTGCTAACCGATTTAGCCGTGTTTTCACGGCACGACCCAAACCCGACCCAGATGAAAATTCATCTGAATTAGACAAAGGCGCGGTGGCCGGGGAATATGTGAAATCAGAACCAAGGACGGAGCCAGGTATAGCCGATTAATCGACCCATTCATTTTTATTGGCAATTTAAATAAAATTATACATTATGCGTACGTTAATTTTTTTATATATATTAATATAGTTATATCTCTCGCTTCGTCCCTACATGGCTTTAGACGAGGGACGTAACAAGATATAGCTAAATAACTCTATCCATTATTGTTTTTTAAATATACTTTGTGCATTATAAACATGTTGATGGCTTCGTCCCTATGTAAAACCGAGGAAATGTAGAAATATGTGAACCTAGGGACGGAGCCAGATAGTCGATTAGGGCTTAAAAATATATTGTACCTTTTATGTAACTATATATTATGTGTACATTGATTTTATTTAATTTTAGTATAGTTACATATTATGAACCGGGTAGTGTGAAACCTGAACACTCGGAAAAAGTTGAGAAATCCTTGAAACCCTATCCGCGGATCTCAATCCCTGGAGCGGAAAAAAGAGTAGTGATATACATAACAAGCCTACGTGCAGTACGAAGAACATTTGACGCGTGTCAAACCGTGCGATCAATCTTACAAGGCTTCCGAGTCCCTGTGGACGAACGAGATTTATTAATGGACGCCTCATTCTTCGACGAGATACGAAAAATCATGGCTCAAATGGGACAAGGAAAAAGTGATGACAAAAGAGTAGTGTTGCCTAAAGTTTTCATTGGTGGTCGATATATCGGCGGGGCGGATGAGGTAGTCGAGTTGCACGAAATCGGCAAGTTAAAGAAATTGTTATCGGGTTTGCCCGAGGTGACTCCGGGTGTTTGTGAAATTTGTGGAGGGTTTAGATTTGTTTTGTGTGAAGAGTGTAATGGGAGTCATAAGTGTCATATTGATGATGAAAATGGAGGGTTTAGGACTTGTAGCGACTGTAATGAAAACGGTCTCATAAGATGCCCTTCTTGTTTAAACACTTAAATTAATAATATCTTTTTTCTTATTATAATTTTAATTCAGATTACTTCTATTAACACTTTGAGGTTTCATTATGTTCTTGCGAATTCCACAATCAAGGTTTCATTATGTTCTTGCGAATTCCACAATCAACAAGATAAACATTTGAATAAACCGTAAATTTGGTATAAGTACAAAATTTTTTCTTATTATAATTTTGTTTTCTTCTATTTTTGTATACAAAAATTTATGTGTCAAGTGCAAAAGATGAAAATAAACAGTGACGGATTTAGAAATTTTGCTAATTGATTGAAAAAAAAAACCCCTACAAAGGTCAATAAGAAAATCAGATATAAATTAAATTGCATCCTCCCATAGTCACAATATAAGTTAAGGTATATTTAAAATATACTTAGATGGAAAAAAAAAATCGAAAAGAACGAACTTAGATCAAAATCTAAGCTTTTTACTAAATAAAATTAATACAAGTAGAAGCTAAATGCTAATTTATTCTATACATCGGTATTTGTTTGATCTTATATAAAGATTTATGAGCTTATTGAGTTTTTACTTATGTTTTATAAGCTCGGATTTCATTGCTTATGTAAGAGCTTATGAGCTTATTATTATTTATTACTCCGTATAACTTAATAAACATTAATAAACTCATAATGTCTTACATAAGTCATAAAATCCAGATTTATAAAACAAAACCTGAAACTCAATAAGCCATTGTATAAACTCAAACAAACACCCCCATATTCATCAACCTCTTAGATACATCGTAGAGATCTTTAGATCTAGTGACCACAAATTATTCTCCATAAATTTAATATCCTAACGTTTTATAAGAAATGTTCTATATACATTCTTCATATTTCAAGAAAATAACTTAGGAGCTTCATGATCCTCTTATGAAATCTCTTGAACCTTCTTGACTCGGGAAAAATATTTTGTAATATCAACTTAACCTACATAAACGACATAGTGTACTTATAGGTCGTGGCAATTGCAGTTTCTTATTTTACATGTAAAAAAGGAAAAAAATGTGGTGTCTCCTTTCTATAGGATTATACCGACACTTGTTATCAAAACTTTAATATGAAATATTAATAAAGATATATTTTTTTTTGTTATGTTTCCGTCTGTTTATTCCAAAATTGGTTTGTCAAAACGACAACAAACTTTTTTTGTTGTATCCAAAGTACATTTTTAAGTAATTTAAGCCAATTTTGTTTGCATTTTTCACAACTAAATTTGCATTTACCAAACATAAAATAAAAAGCAGTAGCATGTTGGGCTTTCTAGTAAGCTCATTAAGTTACTCTATAGCCTGTTTAATCACCTTAAGCCAATTTAGTGAATTTTTTTTTTTTTTTTTTTTTTTTGTAATTTGTTATGAAAAAAGCTTCAAAATTCAAATTTAAAAAAAATATGTCACGAATTGATGAAGGCCCTAAACAGTACTAATTATTGGGTTAGAAGTGGATTAGGTGAGAATGTGAGATATACCAAAGTCCATAAGATCCAAAAGGGACACTATGCTTGCATATATGAGAAAAACATTGGGCCCAATTGCAATTTGCCTACCAAATCTATTTTATATTAGTACTTTTTTTTTTCTATTTCTTTAAAGATCTAGCTAATAATTGTGATTTGTAAAATTTACTTATATTAACTGGACTAATTATAAGAGAACTAGTATAGTACCCGCGTGTTGTAGCGGAAACATATAAATAGTTTTCGGCAATATTTTCGATTACATTTTATATAGCAATAAGTCAATAACAATAGTATTGACGAAGATTTTTAGCTATGATAAATTTAAGCAGAATTAATGTAAAAATGGTGTGTGTGTGTGTATGTGTATGTGTGTGTGTTATAAAGATGAATTAATGGAGTAACATACATGTGTTAATGTTCAAGAAATTCACATTTGAACGAAAATATTTATAATTTGATATTTTAATTTTTTGCAAGAAAAGTTTGTTATTTTTAATTTACATAAATATATTTGGATTAAAAAGGAAATAATACATCAAAAAGAAACTTGCATTTATGTATCTATAAATTGTAAAATTTAAATATTTTTAGTATTAGTATAAGAGGTAATATAGTAATTTTACTACTTAGAATTCAACAATAGTCCGAATACTTTATAGATAGTATAGATTCTGAATTTCTGATAGCCAAATAAATAAATGGATGATGAGGAAAGTAGTATTATGGGAGGTCAACCCTAGATTTACTAACCACCCATAGACCATTAAATCATGTAAAATTCAGCTCTTTATGATTTTAGATATGAACCGTAACGAGTGACCTAGAGGAGTCGAAGTCGAGTGAGTTGAACTTTGTACCTCCTTTGAAGAGTAGAAGACGCTCGACCATCTTATCAAAACCAAAATGCTCATGAATCTAAAGTCGTGTATGTGAACTGATCCACTAATCAATATGTTGTGAGTTCAAATTTTGTAAAGGATAAATACGTGAATAATTGTGTGGGTTTTTTAAGTCTTTCTAAAAAAATATAAATAAATAAATAAATACTCATGATAAATAATAAATAGACATTAGAATATTGGATTAATTTGTGTTGTAAAAAAGATGAGGTTGGTCTATCAAGGTTTGCTTAAAGGAGAGTGTAATGGACTAATGGTGATGATGATCCATGAATGATATAAGATGGCCACTCAACATCTCTAAGCTGGGGGATCTTAGATCACAAGACTACTTTTTGGTAACCAATGCATTTCTAACATCTTACCATATGAACTACCCCCACCCTTCCTATATACAAACTTCTAAACTTGTGTCTAACTTTTAAATTTATACATGCCAAAGCTTTTTGTTTATATTTTTCCCGTTTCAAAAAATAAAATAATCAATCAATAACCCCCACATATTGGGACTAGTCTTATCTCCCAAGCATTATCACAACCAAATTTCATCAAAGAGACCCCCCACACCTAAACACATAACATACTCACACACACAAGATCCAATCATATATCACAAAACAAAAGCAAGTGCTTTTGGTTGTAAGTTTCAATCATAAATCATGACTTGCTTATCACAATTCTCTTCTATGTTTTCTCTAAAGTTTAATCCAAATAAATAAGTTATATATTATGGGGAAAAAAAAATTAAAATATAAATCCAAAATTACTATCGTAGTTTTTATTATATGCATCGAACTTTTGTTTCATGGTAATTGCTTGTATTTGACTTTCAATAACTCGAAAATCGATGATGTGGCACCCTTATGGTAGATGCAGTAGCAAGTTATACATTTGTCACACACGCAAAAATATGTTGTTTTCTTGATGAAGAAATTGTGCAATACATACAATAGCAACAAACTGAAATCTCGATACATATAACACAAAAATTTTAAAGTATGATACATACATCAGTAATTATAATCGATTACAATTTGAAATAGTTTTACGTGTATTATTTAGCTAGTAATATCAATATTGGTATCTCCATGAACATGGAATGCGAAGAAGGGTATGCTTCCTAACATAAGACATAACAAAAATGGTAGAACCACTTGGATCAAAAAAATATTGTAACACAAAGTAGAATCTATCCTAGAAGAAACTAGCTATAAACAATCAAAAGAATAGGTGCATAAGTTAAATATTATTGAGGACTTGTTTTAAATGCACATAGTGTCATATTAAATGTATATTTATTACAATATTGAAATATAGATATAGTGAACTTTATGCAATCACCACAAAAGTGTTGATTGATAGTAACTCAAACCTAAACACGATGTAATGTATGATATGGTGATGCTTGTAGCATAAAATCTTTTGCAAAGGATGTTGATTTGTGTGTTATTTTCCCGCTCTATTTCTTTATATAATCCAAACAGTACTCTTTTCACTTTATCGGCCTCTAACATATACTTTATTGATTAGGTAACTAATTATACTACTTATAATTGAGTTTTTGAGAAATTTTTCCGTTTTAATCCAAACACTAATGGACAAACATTCGTATTTAATCACAAAAATGTTCACCAACGTCTAAATCTAAATTTGCTTCCTTTATTTTGATTTTTTCTTGATTCGATTATTGAAAGCGTTATTAGCATTAATTATCCGACACTTTTGTGAAGGAATAATAAATATTGTTTTACATTATCTATGCCCTGCAATAATATTCTATTTTTACCTAATATAAGTACTAAATCACCATCTACTTTAAAAAAAAAAAAAAGTAGTTTCAAAGTAATTCCGAATTGATTGTACAAATGTTTTTTTTAATAAACTTTGAAAAATCCCACTTGACCTTATATAAATCTTATTTGAACACAATTAATTAATTTAACAAATGAAAGAAATAGTAAAATAAAACCAATCTTTTTAATATTAAAACTTGTAGTGCTAATGCCGGCGGCAATTTGCATTATTCTTGACTTATTCAAGTAAACATTTAGCTAATTTTGGCTAACAAGTTTATCGTACATTTGGTGGACGATTTCGTGTTTGTTATAGGTTACCTTTAAAGACCTACCCGTACATGGTCCATGTCGGTTTATATTTTAATTCTTTTGAGTCAACTCTTCTTATGTTGGGTTTTACAAGTTATATAAAAGATCTGTGTTTGAACTAGAAGGACATTTTATTTGCCTGTGCTTCGCTGTAAAGATAATTATTAAAAACAAAACTGAATGGAAATGTTTTAATGGAACATAATGTAATAATCAAATTCTAATTAATTAAATTCGAGGGGTTAAAATACAAATAATTAATGTCAAGAGTTTAAAACAAAATTATTGATTTATATATGTAATAACATAACGGAAATATGATAGCGGGATGGGGCACTATAAATGTAATAACTTTTCAAAAACGTTATTGATATAAATGTAATAACATAACAAAAATATGATAATGTATAAATATTTGAATCTTTTATGAAACCAAATTATTGAACAAGTTGTTTAATTGTTTAGCATTTTAGCTATGAGAGCGCTCGCAACCATAACACCGAAAAACCCGTTGTTATGATCACGTCAGCATAACACAACTCATAACATAACATCAGATTTACCCCCAGCACTCAAAATTCTGGAACCCACCATTTTTTTTATTTTTCATTTTTTTCTTTTTACTCATATTATTTTTAATTCATTAAATAATAAAAATAACTCATTTTTAAAAACAAAATACATTAATAAAGTTAAAAAGATTACATTTAAATAAAAACCGTAATTAAAACATACATAATTAAAATAGATAAATATAATCAACGTGTGTAACGAATCAAGTCTCGCAATGTGTTCAACGAGATCGCTTCGAAGACAATGATGTGTATCACGATCTCGTATCTCTTTCATAACTCGAATTTGATGTTGACACCTTTCCTGGGAAGTTCGTTGTTCTCTTGGTATTCGAGTATAGTATTCCTCGCAGTTGCTGATATTAGTTGCATTGTCTTCGATAATCATATTATGCAATATGATGCAAGTATACATGACTCTCTTTAACTTGTTTACCTAGTAGTATCTTGCGGCTGTTTTTAAAACCTAAAATCGCCCTTGTAGCACGCCAAATGCTCTTTCAACACCTTTTCTTGCAGCTTCTTGTAATCTTTTGAACTTTTTTCGTTTTTCGTCTGGTGGATGAGAAAATGATTTGACAAAAGTCGCCCACCCAAGTTAGATTCCGTCTGCGAGGTAATAGCCTTTTTTCACACGTAGTGTTGTTTACCACGAAATTAGAAGGTGGAGCGGTGTCGTGGAGGAGTTCCTTAAATAGAGGCGAGACATTCAAAACATTGATGTCGTTGTTAGAGCCCGCGACACCAAAATAAGAATGTCAAATCCACAAATCATATGAGGCAACCGCTTCAAGCATGACAGTTGGGTATCCATGATCACCTCGTGTGTATTGGCCCTTCCATGCGTTTGGACAGTTATCCAATGCCCAATGCATACAATCAATACTCCCAAGCATCCCATGGAACCCATGTATTTCTTCATGTTTTGCATAAATACGTTGAATATCGTCTTGTGTTGGCTTTCTTAAGTAAACGCTTTTATATAAATCGATAACATATTTACAAAAGTTATCTAAAGCCCCGTTTGATGCAGATTCCGTCATGTGTAGATATTCATCAAATGCATCGGAAGTGATTCTGTATGCTAAAAGACGCATGGCGGATGAACATTTTTGTATAACGGTAAAAATTTGTTTGCCCGTAGCATCTAATCGGGTTGTAAAATAGTTAAAATGACTAGGAATAGGTACTTGAGAATAGTTAAGATTACCGTCAACTATTCGAAGAAATAGCGGCTTTCTCATCCGGTATCTTCGTCTGAACTGCTCTGGTGTGAAAATGCATCATTCGTTAAAATAGTCTGTCATAAGTCGTTCGTTTGCCGCTACTCGATCTCTTTTTATGAATCTTCTTTTACCCCGAGCGTTTGAGCTTTCGATAGCTTCCTCTTCATCCTAATAAGCCTTTCCGACCATCGTCGTCATCAGGAAAATTGTTTCATAATCAGAAGAGTCGGAACTTGACAAATTCATTTTGAAAAACATTTTTTAGATAAGTAGATCGTATTTTTTTAAGTTTTTAAGTTTGATATTTATAGGAAAACAAACGTGCACTTTCTTTCGAAAACTAAAACACAAAACGAAAGCGAATGATTAAAACCCTATTATCTCATATCATTCGACACCTCTTTAACATCATTTACCTCCTTAAAACCAGGTTTGGGTCTTAGTCACACCATATATACACAACTCAAAACACTTGAACCAAAAAACATGCAACCCTACTTCTTATATCTTTATACAATAACTATACGTACGCACAACATTATTATCAATACTAAATATCATCACCAAACATGGGCCAAGTAGAACATGGACTTAAAACAAGTGGCACGTGACAATTCACATGTAACACATCAGCATCCCATATTATAAAACACAAACACACAAACACAGACACAGTCAATCCAACAAAACAACAAAACCTCAGAAACATCTCAGAAATTCATACATTCCTATCTGTAACTGAATCCCATATTCCCTGGAATCATTTACTAACCTTTTCTTTATTCATTTCTGTTACTCATTACCGCGTTTTTCGTATAATCATATCATTCATTACCTCTCATATATGTATTAAACTAAACACTTTCAAAACAAAAATATAAAAAAATGGAAAGGTTTTGGAAGTATGACAAGTTTAAGGTTTTGTTAGCTACTTTGTTTGTTGCTAGTTTTAGTGTTTCTTCGTGTCTTGATAACGAAGGTATGACGCTTTTTGAAGCGGATATATATATATGTATATATAAGTTTTTTGATTAAGGAGTTTGAATTAAAGTTTATGGTTTATTTACAGGGTTGGTTTTGTTGAAATTTAGAGATGGGATTGAAATGGATCCTTTTGGGGTTTTATCGGGTTGGAAAAACGACGGTGGTGGATTCTCGGGGTTGGATCATTGTTCTTGGTTTGGTGTTGAGTGTTCTAATGGAAAAGTTGTTGTCTTGTAAGTTTTGGTTTTTGTTGTAAGAAAAAGTTGTGTATAAGGATATAAATTGTAGAAAAAGGAATTGGTACACGACTTTTGTAAAACCGGTGCACTTTAAATCTATAAAAAAAGTTGGGCATCGGATTTATGAAAGTCGTGCATTAGTCCTAAGATATTTAGATTTTTATGTTCTTTTATCGGTGTTTTGATCTAAAGTTCTAAACTATTTAGTTTTAAGTTATGCTTATTTTTGTAATAATTATAGGAATTTAAGAGATTCGTGTCTTGGGGGAACACTTACACCCGAGCTTGGGAAGCTACAAAATGTAAAATCAATGTAAGGATTTACGTTTTTTTTATTAAGTAATCTGAAGTTTCCTTAGTTGATCATGTTTTGATTTTTAATGATTATTTTTGTATGCTAAATGGGCAGTATCTTACGAAATAATTCATTTCACGGAACAGTTCCTCGTGAAATCGGAGATTTAGAGGATCTTGAAGTGTTGGATTTGGGATACAATAACTTTACTGGCCCGTTTCCATCAGATCTTGGCAATAACTTATCGTTGTCCATTCTGTAAGTTGAAGTTTTAGTCGTTAGTTACGTAAAATGTTAATGATCTTTTGTGTTAACTTGGTTTTTTATATGATTATTGATGCAGTTTATTGGACAACAATAACTTTCTTGATACACTTTCGCCTGAAGTATCAAGTCTTAAGACACATTCGGAGTTTCAAGTAGATGAAGACCGGCTTACAAGTTCTCATATTGGTATTAGTTGCAATAGCAAGTCGAAATCGTGGTAAGTGACTTACTGTATAAGATTTTGGCCGAGCTGGGTAATTTCCAGTTTCAAATCTGATATGTAAAAAACCAGTGCAAATCTTCAAGTGAAACATGAAATCTTGTTTCTGTTTAACGGGTTTTCTATTTGCATTGCACTTGTAGTCGTAATAATCAGTTTTAATTTTTTCGATAGACAGAATTTGCTTCTGATTATCTACCCGTAGACTAACTTACCTATATACCACTTTCTGAAATCTGTTTCGAGAAACTTATCTCACGTATAGTTAAACGTCTCATCTTTTCTCAATAATGTACTTTTTAGTCATATCAACTATTAATTCCTTAAATAACCCGATAATCTAATTACTTCAACTTCAAACCGAAGAAACACACATTTAAACACATTGTTATTTCCTATAGGAACATTATTCAGACCAGAGATTCTACAGAAAGAAAATTGTTACAATTCTCAAGATCACCATCCCCGTCACCATCGCCATCACCATCAACGTCGAGTTTTCCAACCTCGTCTATTTCATTTCCTCCATCAACTACATTTTCTCCATCAGAATCTCCTTCTCCCTCTCCATCCCCGACAGTACCTCTGCCACTGCCAATTTTCCCGCCTCCAACAAGTCCACCAACTGCTTCTTTCGCTTCTTCACCTTCTTCAGTCCCGAGCAAAACAAGTCACAAAAGGCATCACACGGTTCTAATATTGTCTGGAGTAGTAGGTGGTTCTATATTTATATTTCTTTCCGCTTTTGGATTTCTTTTCTTGAAAAGAAATAAGGTAGTTATAACAGTTAACCCGTGGGCTACTGGTTTAAGTGGCCAGCTTCAGAAAGCCTTCACAACAGGTGTTCCAAGTCTTCAACGCCCGGAACTTGTAACAGCTTGTGAAGATTTTAGTAATATAATTGGGTCTATGGTAGATGGAACTGTGTATAAAGGAACTCTTTCAAGTGGGGTTGAAATAGCTGTGACATCGACCATGATAACATCAGCTAAAGATTGGACGAAAAAGCTCGAAACACAGTTCAGAAACAAGGTTAGAAACATAGTTATACATAAACGCGTGTTCATTAGCAACTTCAAAATGCACATTCAAACACGGTCTAATGTTTAACTTTTTTTTTTTTAATTTCTAGATTGAGATGTTGTCAAAGGTGAATCACAAGAACTTTGTGAATCTTATCGGGTATTGTGAAGAACAAAATCCTTTTACTAGAATGATGGTTTTCGAGTATGCTCCAAACGGAACTCTCTTCGAGCACCTTCACAGTAAGTTCTCTTTACATTCTTTAGTACTTTTCAAGGTCAACTTTGTAGACGTTTTCCTAATCCGTCATTAATTAGTTAATTTTATCATTATACTATACCAAATCTCGTATAATTATCTTAATTTTTAAACCCTTTTATTAATCTAGTGCATTGCTAATCAAAACTATAGTTTGACTCTTTAAAATCTAGTTGTTAGTTTATGGTCAACTGTTTGACCTTTTCACCGCCTTTGTCAAATTCTTATATCAATCATGAATCATGCATGCTATCCAATAATTCATAATAATTAAGAGAATAATTAAGATTATCTAGTTTAGTATGAAGAAGAATATATACGGGTGGGTCAGACGGATATACATCTAGAGCACATGCCCCTCAAAAGGATTAGTGATTCAGAATAAGAGGTGGCAAGATGGGCGGGTCAAACGGGTTGATATTGGTTTGGGTAGTAACATCTCATCATTTTAGTATTTGTTAAATGGGCCGGGTCGGATTGGGTTGTCCTGCAAAATCACATGATACTTTGGATGACTTTCAACTCTTTCAGCCCATTTTGACCCGTTCCCCTTTTATCTAATTCTTTGATTGACCCATCTAACTCGTACCTGATGAAATATACACTATTGTTGATTTATTCCAGTTAAAGAAGCCGAACACTTGGATTGGTCAATGCGACTACGAATTGCAATGGGCATGGCGTACTGTCTAGAGTATTTACACCAGCTCAACCCACCCATTGCCCATAAAAACCTACAATCGACATCTATATATCTAACTGAAGACTACGCAGCCAAAATCTCAGATTTCAGCTTCTGGGATGCATCAAAAACCAGACCCACAAAAACCGACCTTCTAGAAACCCCACCTTCATCTCCACAAACTAATGTCTATAGTTTTGGTGTAATCTTATTCGAACTTATCACTGGTACGATCCCTAACTCCATTGACCACGCATCCTTTGAAATCGAACAAGTGGACCCAACTTTGACTTCTTTTGAAAACGAAACTGTTTACAAGCTATTTGAAGTTGTGAAAAGTTGTGTTATTTCTGACATTAATCTAAGACCAACAATGAGAGAAGTTACGGCTAAGTTGAAGGATATAACAGCTGTGGCACCCGAAGGTGCGATTCCTAGAACCTCACCACTTTGGTGGGCTGAACTTGAGATCTTATCGTCTGCTGAGTCGAACTAAAACGATTGTAACTTTTTCGATATGTATATGTATCTACCTTTAAACCGGGTGTTTGTACATATTCTTAAGAGATGATTTACCTTAATAAGTACCGATTTCTTTATTTGTAACTCTCTTTATTTCCATAATGTTTACTTTTTAAAGAGATATTGACTAATATAACCCGAGAGCAAATCCAAAAGGCGATTTTAACCCTCAAAATCGAAAGATCTACGAGGCCACTTGGTGTTTTTTTTTTGAATGTCGACTTCGTAAAAACAAATGTAGGCAAAATCGTCAAACGCTTGAGGCGATATGGCGAGTTTGTACTTGGTAGTTTTGATTTTAATAAAAACAAAGACAGAAAGGTTGAAACCGAAAAGGACTAATAATACACAAGCTTGTGTTATCAAAACTTTTTACAAGATAATGATTTTACAACTTACAACATGACTCCGAGGGTCCCTTTTTTTCGACCCTATGAATCGTATCCTGTGTAGCATGTGAACTCCTTGATCCCGAATTTTCTACGACCAGATCTTTGACCAAATATCGGTCTTTTGTCGTATGTATGTGGTGTGGTTTACAAGAGAATGAATGGGTTCCGTGGGAAGTGTACAACAGTATGATAACTCATGTATACTCGGCTAATTGTTTTTGTGTTCGAATATAAAGTTCGAGAGTTTCTTTGTGATTGGGATCCAAACAGAGTGCAGCTTCACAATCTCGAAGTGCTAAAGTGTAGTCACTCATTGACTCGTAAAACGCTGCTCGAAGATGAAGCATTTGCAACTCAGGTTTGAAAGCTATGGCTTTTGTAAGCTCTTCGACAGCTTCGGTTTCCTTTCCTTCATCCATTAATACTGGTGGGATAAAATTTAATAAATAATCTGTTTGAACTACATAAACTCTCATATTTAAAGGTACTACATTTTTAATTTTTAATTTCTTTTATCAAAATGAGGACTTCTTGTTTAATTATTTTTTTTTCGTTCATCCATCAGTTTTTTTTTTATAAAATAGTACCTGCAGCTCGATATCTGTACGGGTAAGTTCTGAGAGGGTCCAATTGAGTAGCCATAGAAAGATCACCAGTAGCGGTTTCACGATCACAATATTCTGAGCGTTTTTCGTAAGCAGAAGCACTATTTTCTGCTTTTTCTATTAATTTGGTCATTTCGTCATATGCAGCTTTTCGTTCGTCTTTAAGAGCGTACACACGTGCTAATCCTTGATGAGCTCTCGTATGTTTTATGTCGAGTGCGTTTATATAACAATCGGCAGCAAGATCGAGCTTCCCACAATCCACGTATATACTTCCTAGATTATTTAAAGCCTGCGACAATTGGAAAGAAGATAAAACATAAACCTTTTTGAGGTGGCAATTTCGACCCATTTTAATGGGTCGATTTGGGTTGTAACTTATCTCAAACGGGACAAAGGAAATAGGTTGAATGTTGCTCAAGCTTAATTTTGAACGGATACGTCTTAAACCGTTTTATTCAAACATTTTAACGAGTTAAATATTTATAAAACGTATCATATGACAAAAAAAAGTGTATGCCGATCAACCCAATCCGACTCGGCCCGTTTTGATGCATACTAAAAATAACCCATTTCAACCTAAACCTACATCGACCCACTACCCAATCCGCCATCTTGTTATGTGTGTATGTGACTTACTTGTCCTTTCCGGAGTCCATCTGAAGGGCATTTTAAAGCATCAATGAGAAGTTGTATAACAAAAGAAGAAGAATCGGAATCTAAAGACGCATCTGCGAGTGTATAAGCTTTAAGGAAATAAGCTTCAAATGATCTTTGGATAGAAATGGACTCTTCGGCTTTAGATAAAGCTTCTTCACGGTATCCAGTGTCATATAAGATCCACCCTTCATACACAAGCCTTTCATGCTTTGTGGTTGCAAGATTCCTAGCCAATCGTAAACTTCGCATAGCCGCCTTTTGGCAGTTTAATCTGTACGCAATAATATGTGTGAATATTTTTCGGGATCCAAATAAAAAATTATCGGTAAATTAATAAAAGTATGTTGCTATAAGTAGAAAAAAATGATTATTAGATTGCGGTTTTTAAGGAATGAAATGAAGGAAGGTTGCTATTTATAGCATTGAATAGTATTACAAGATCTTTAAGTACGAATATTACCGTAGAAGAAGTAAGACTTACCTTAGAAGAAGTAAAGACTGTCTGAACCTCAAAACACTTTTTCCGGGATCCTCGGACATCATCTGATGTATTATAGCAAGCGAACCAATATCATCAATAGATGACCACCGATCATAAAGCTGCAACCAACAATCCGCAGAACTCCATCGCTCCACTCGTTGACTCAAAACCTCTATCAAATAATCACCTCTCATTTTACCATGAAACATCATATAATTCGGGTCCAAACTCAATAATGCTCTTATATCCGTTACCGCAGATTGATAATCCTCAAGAATGAGATAAAACCATGCCCGTAATTCAAGGCAATCTGGAGTTACCTTAAATCGAATGATTTTATTGATTTCTTGAATCGCTTTATTCGCTTCATTGATTGAATTATCAGTCACCATTAATACGGATCTATATTTATACGGGTATGTAAGTGTGGGGTCTAATTTAGTGGCTTCGTCTAAATCTTGAAGCTTTTTACTTCCGAGAGTGTATAGCGATCGTTCTTGATACATCCATCCAGTTGGTTTTTTACACTCGGATATAATCTTGTTGATCAAATCACGTGCTAAATACGTCTTTCCTTGTTTATACATTGTTCTAGCAATACCCGCTGCTGAATAAACATGACCCAGTTCAAACGCTACCTCAAAACAAGATTTGGCGTCTTTATATTCTTCTCTTTCGAATAACAAAACGCCAAGTTGATGAAAAGCAACCGTTTTCTGCCATTTTTCTGTTGCACATTCGATAAGTCTTTCGAATAATAAAACCACGTTTGCTGATGTCATCTTTTCCTCAATAGAAACTTGTGTAAGGAAATAATATAACAAAAAAGAAGCATGATTAACCGAACGTAACCTCTCAAACGAATCAGGATTACAAAACAAGTTCACAACTTTTTGATTATTTAACGAAGAAGGAAGCTCACGTAACAAAACCTGCAAACAAGAAGCTACAAGAAGACTCGAACTTTCTTCAAACGCATATTCAATAAAAACCAACGCATCTTCCACATTAGAAACCAAAGACGATAAATAAACCTCACACTCCATCTTCATTTCCTCGCAACAAAACTTCTGCGAAAACGACAGAATCTCCAAAACAATATCAGGAGGACTAAAAGGTAGCACCTTTTTCATCCTACTAAAAAATTCCACACCTCTCATCGCTTCCTCAGATATCCCAATCCGCGAAAAATCAATCTTTTCCTTTTCCGATTCAACAAAACTACCATACAACAATGTATTTAACGGACTAGACAACAAACCTATTTTTCGTCTATTACAACTAATCACTTCATTTCCAATACAAAAACCAACAATTTCATCATCATCATTATCATAACTAAGGGGAATTTCAATATTTTGGTTATTTTCGTTCTGTGAGGCATTTTCACAAACACATTGACAATTATCAAAAACAGAACACTCACGAATAAACCGATCATTTACTAAAGCGTATATCGGGCATTCAAGTATCTTACCAATACAATCCAAAGCCGAAACACCAACCAGCTCATCATCTCTCCTCTCATACCTCAACCAACTCGAAACCACAACTTTCGAATGCGAATCAACCGCATACTCCCTCCCACATTGCAAACTCCTTCTCATCATTTTCGAGTCCCCGAAACCACACATTACCGCATACTGCTCCAAATACAACCCACCCAAATCACTTTCCATCACACAACTACTAATCCTACTATAAACATTCGAAATTGACTCAATAAAGTCAACAGGGGTAAAATGGTAATTAATTTTTGGAAATTCAATTTCATGGGGTTTTAGATTAACAAACTGAAACGACGCCGTTTCTTCGTTTGATGATGATGATGATAAAATGGAGTTGATTGTGAGCGCGTGGACTTGCGTGGGCTTTTTGCGGCGCGTGGTGGTGAATTGACGGATTAGATGAAAGATTTTAGATGATTTTGGAGATGATTGATCCATGAATTGAAGTGGGTTTTGTGTGAATTTGAGAAAGATTTGTGAAATTAAGAAGCTTTTTTGATCGCCATTGATGATCTTGATGATGCAAAATGTGAGTCTGCGTGCATCCGTGATTGTATGAAAGAGAAAGAGAATATGTGATTTTTTATGAATTTATTTGCTATCATGATTATTTGTTGAAAATCTTATAAAAAGATTTGTGGGTGTCAAAATCTTTTTTTGATGGTATTTGATTAGATGTGTTGTTTTACCAAAAGTTTATAGATAAGGTGGATAAGACATCGAGTCGATAATAATAATACGTATGTTATATCAGTTTTTTTTTATCTGATACTAACATATCATTTTTACTGTTGTTGTACACATTGAACGACATGTCGTTGTTTTCCTTCATGTTGATTGACCCTGACCTTAACCCTGAACACTGGCCGTGTTGTATAGCGCCTCGCCTTAAAGAATGTGGGACGACACTGAATAAGTTCGTGAATGCTCGGTGTATGCTATTATAGCATAATCGTATCCTATTTAAATTTACGAACTTACACTAATTTAAAACACTTTATATACACTATTTTACATATTGTTATTGTGAAACCTAAAGTTTTTACGAGAAAATAATTGTTCGCGCTACGTGAGCGGGTTGAATTTTATTTTATATTATAAGAAATGTATAATATCTACACTAACAGAAAAAAAAAAAAACAATTTATTTTAGTTTAATATACTTTTCCTTTTAGATGAAAATAGCAAATGTGTTTTTTGAAAGTTATTTTGGTTCTTTTCTAAAATATTTCATTTCTGGTACCAACTTAGGTTTGGGACAAAAGGTTGGTGTATTTCCATGTGACTTTCTCATTATATTAAAGTGAATAAATATTTAAATATCATTAACAATAATTTACATATAGTATTAAGTACATTTATTTATGTATAAATTTATTGTTGCATCTTTTTAATACTCAGTATATTTTGTTTTTAATAAGACTTAAACGTTCAACCTCATCAAAAAACATATGTTAAGACACACATTTACATACCTTGATTACGCATGTCATATATCATTTGATTAAAGTCCAAAATGTTGATTGACCTAAAATACACTCCTCGTAGATACAAAGTAAGCATCGTAATCACATCAAGTTTTACATTTTAATCAAAGTACTAGTCACTTGAGATAAATCATCGATCATGATTGAGACTTAACAAAACGTTATTTTCTTTGTCAAATTGTTATTCCCTTTCAATCTTTTGTCACAATTAATTCTTTTATTTAGCTTGATTAAAATAAATAAAAATAATAATACTAATTGTTATTATTTATTTTTTGTAAACCAAAAATAATAGTAGCAGAATACAAAAGAAAAAACAAAAGAGGCGGGTTTTTGTCAACAAATAATAACTCAAATGTTTGAATTTTCGTTAGCATTTATTTCCCCCTCTCCTTTTTATTCTTTTAATAAATTTTTAAAAAAATAATTGAAAGCCTGGACCCATTGAAATGAAACATAGAGAACCAATATATTGTTTTTTTTTTCTTTTTTTTCTCTTACATTTAAGATAAATGGATTTATAAACCTTATTCTTGAGGGTTTAGTTACATTCTCGAATTCTAACCGGCCGTCTTTGCTTTTTAATAGTTTTAATCAAGAGTTAATCACCAGAATAATTACCTATCACTTACACTTTACAAAAATAATCACTTGATTCGCGACGAATTTCTCGCGACACTTTATCGTCACGAGAAGTACATAAAACAAAATCAGACCAATAAAAATCAGGCACGTCGTCGCGAAAATGAATATTGACGTGAGAAATATCGCGACAACGTGACGAATTTTTATTGGTCTGACTAAAATATGTATACTTTCGGGACGAAAAAAATGTCGGGAGAAATCCGTCACGAATTAAGTGATTATTTTTGTAACGTGTAAGTGATAGGTGATTATTTTGGTATATCCAATCTTGTTTTATTTAATAGTTGGGTTTTTTTTAACTTTCAAGAAAATAATTAGTTTATCATGTTCTAAACTTGTTTTCATGATTCTATCAAGTTTGGATTTTTAAACATATAAAATGATTTTAGCATCACTCTTTTTGGTTATATGTGAGATTGTTTTTGGATAATTTTTGTCTTTATTTAAAGTTTTAAGTGTTAAACAACCTAACTAGCATGTGGCACATGTCATCATATACTACTATAATATTGGATTTGGTCATTTAAAATCTTTAATTAGGTTTGATAAAGTTATACTTATCTTTTATTAAAAAAAAGTTAACAACTTATAGAGTAGGTTTAAAGTGATAAGTATTAACACACATATCTATAAAGTGGTGTTATTTTATGAAGACTAATGTTTAGGTTTTTAATCCATTAAATATAAGGTCGATAAGAAACATGTTTAAGGTTCGTGATTAAATTAATCTATGGTTTATTTTACAGTTAGGTTAACTGGTTAGAGTTTATGATGGTTTGTTATGTTATTTTATCGAGAAAATAGTCTTAGGGGTCTTTTATTTTTTCTAAATACTTAAGTCTGAAATCTGAAAACCAGTTCTGAATGATAAGAGACCGTGTCTGAAACCTGAAAGCATAATCAATAAGACTGTTTGAAAAATAGACTGAATATGTTTATTTTTTATTTTTTTTCTTTTCTCTTTTGGTTTCTCTTATCATTTTTAATGATATTAAACTAGCTAAATTGCATAAAAACAATAACATTAAATTAAATTATGATTATGATTATAAAAAAAAAAAAAAAACAAACATAAACTAATATTAAAAATGTTATTGCTCATTGGGAAATACAAAAATGATCAAAATTCAGTTATGCCGCTTGTTTAAAAAAAATGCTAGATAAATATAAAACCAAAGTAATAATAATTCTTATTTTATTGAAATACTAGTTAAAAAATAGACAACACAATAATCTTAGAAGTTAGTTTTAATAAGAGGGATTAAGGTTTAAAATATGGTTTATCAAATAGGAGGATAATCAGAGATATATAGATCTTATCCAAAATAATTTTCAAAACATCTTAACTAGAATTATACTGACCGAATAATACAAATATGTCATTTTAAGATCTTAATTAGAAAAACAAATGAGGCCTTAATCTTTATATTTTGGTTTATTTATTTTCACAACATTTTTTAGAAATGTAAATAGCTTTACAAATGTGATTTTTGCCAACATTTAAGTTTTTTGAACTTGAAGTATATGTTTCGATTCTACTTTAAATAACAAGAATTCAAGTCGATTTGGTTTTTCAAATTAAATATTATTCTCCTTATTCTAATTGAAGGCAACAACCAAAACTACCATTCAATTTCAATTTAAGTTAAAAGAAAAGAGTTCAAATTGAATCGATAAACATCCTAGAACGAACTAGATATATTTTCTTCAATCACAATAATTTGGTGAAACTATATATATGTTTTTATAATCGTTTCGAAGATAGTTTCGGCTTTATCTCATATTATAATTCGACCGGTTAAATCGATTAGGCGAACCGCTAATATAAAAAGTATATATATATATATATATATATATATATATATATATATATATATATATATATATATATATATATATATATATATATATATATACTTTTTATATTAGCGGTTCGCCTAATCGATTTAACCGGTCGAATTATAATATATATATATATATATATATATATATATATATATATATATATATATAATTCTAAGAGTATTAGATATGTATAATTATATTCAATATACCTTAAAATATATAATCAATTGTTGTCCATGTTCCATTCATAAGATTATAGGTTAAATATAATTTTAGTTTTACAAAAAAATATTGATAAACGCAGTTTTATGGGTTATGGCTAAAATATAAGGACAATAATTAAAAAACTTGTAATAAAAGTAGGGGATGACAACCGCAAATGCATGGGATGTGTTTAATCAAAATACAAATAAATAATATATATCTTAATATTTTAACGATAATTTATACTGTTGTTGTTATCAAAACTTTTTACAAAAACCTATTAATTATTAAACATCCATTAATCTTGGTAAACTAGACAAGTGGTAAAGCTTAAACATACACACACCGTGAAACATAGGTTCGCCCCTCGACAATATAAAGTTTTGAAGTTTCGTAAAATTCCTTTCGAAAATAACAAAACTATAAAGCGATCCAACCTCGACCCGAACTACCAGTTCAACATTGTAACCAGGTTTTGAACCGAAAAGAAGTAGACGGCTCGTGTCTACCCGTTTTTCTCGACAAACTCAATCGGCCCAACCGGTTCACAATACATTATTACATTGGATATGAGGATACAACCAAAAACACAGCATAATCAAAAAGTTTTCAAAACAAAAACCAACAAGCATATACAGTGTAAATCAATTATTGAACAATAATGTTTAAAACTATACGAAAAATAATTGATGATTAGGTATACTTAATATTAATATGCATGTATTTTTTTAATCTTTTAAATTATTTATCCATTTTGTTAGTGAAACACACCATGGCATAGGATTCTTGGCATATAGAAATACAAACACATAGAAATAAACCTAAAAATAATTGTATATCCTATTAAAATTCGAGTAATTTGTTTAGTGTTGTTGATTTGGCCTTTCGGAATCGTTTAGTGTTCGAAAATGACGTTTTCCTGTTATTTAAGTATTTTTTTCTTATTGTCTATTTTGTTTGAGATCTTTGTCTTTATTCTAATACTCGCTTTTTAGGGTTAAATAAACTTTATTTTTGAATAATTATAAAAGTCATGAACGTCTTTTGAGATTCAATTATTTCTTCTTTATGATTTGTTTTTAACATTCGATCATTTAACCATATAGATCCGTCATTACAATATAATACATGAAAAAAAATGCATTTTGACTTGTTATCCAATCTGAATGTCTTTTAATTGTTTGTAACGAGTATATGTATGGTTGGTTTAGATGATAAGATATGTGTAGTCACTCTCATCATACATATTTGTCAAGTAACAAAAGTTGCATTATTTCATGACAATACAATCAAACACAACAAAAATCACAAGTCAAATGATTCACACAAACATTCCAAGAAAAAACACACCAACAAGGCAAGAATGAACCACATCACATGTATGTATTGCAATTCTGCATGTTTGAAAAAAGATGCCAGAAATGAGAATGCAATCAAGCATAGCATATATATATATATATATATATATATATATATATATATATATATATATATATATATATATATATATATATATATATATATATATATATATATGAATTAATCACCAGAATAATTATCTATCACTTACAATTTACAAAAATAATCACTTAATTCACACGGATTTCTCGCGACACTTTATCGTCGCGAGAAGTAAATAAAACAAAATCAGACCAATAAAAATCAGACACGTCGTCGCGAAAATGAATATTGACTCGAGAAATGAATAGTGTCGCAACAACGTGTCGAATTTTTATTGGTCAGATTAAAATGTGTACTTTCGTGACGAAAAAAATGTCGCGAGAAATCCATCGCGAATTAGATGATTATTTTTGTAAAGTGTAAGTGATAGGTGATTATTTTGGTAATTTGCTCTATATATATCGAGCTCAATTGTCCCATGTGAAATGACCCTTTTGCCCTTCATTATTAACTCAGATCTGAAGGGTATTTAGCTATTTATATGTTTACAACTTATCCAGAAAATAAGTAACAAGTTTGTATATTCTAAGTTGATTCGGTTCAAGATTTTTGATCCAAATTCAAAAAGGTAGGAACTTTAGCATCGAACGAAATTCAATCTGGGTATTCACAACTTATCTAGAAAAATTCAATATTGATGCAAGTCAAGATTCTTGATCCAAAAACATAACAATTTGAACTTACCTAGTAAAATTCAATCGTAACAACTTGAACAAAGATACCATCGACTTTGACCAAAACCGATGACACTTGACTTTTGACGGGTTTTGACAATTTATCCTAAAAAGATCAAAATCTTTGATCCAAAAGGTCAAAACTTTAACAAAAATAGATTGGCAACTTCAACCAATAAGGTTCGTATTGATGCATTTCAAGATCTTTGATACAAAATGTAACAACTTGACCAAAGCCACCATTGAGTTTGACCAAAACCGACGACTCTAAACATTTTAAGGGTTTCAACAATTTACCCCTATAAAGTTCAAACTGTAACAACATGAACAATGATATCACAAATAGTACATTTTGAATCTTGAAAATCGCAATTACAAGATACATATTCGATTTATTAGCTCTCTACAATATTACACATATACAAGATAACGTTCTTTAGCGTACACTATAAAAGTCATACCTTCTAATTCGTACTGATCTAAAGCATTTTGATCACCCAAAGCTTGTATTTCTTTATATACATATATATAAGACAAGGACCAGTCAAACCTGCATCCGATAACCGCTTGCAAAGATTCAAATAAATTTCCAAATTTCCAGTTTGATTAATTCTTTTCCTTAATCCCTGTAAAACCGCAGCTCGGTCAAGAAACTCAGGAAACACATCCAAATCAAGCATTTTATCGACTGTTTCAGCTGCATTTTCATAATGAGAACCTTTGATATAACCTCTTAGTAACCATGTTAATGTTTTCTTTTTATTAATTAAACTCGTGAGTTCCATTCTTGTGAGCAATCTTGATATAGACAATTCTTCCTTTTGTGAAGCACATATGGCTAACACAATGTCGTAAAGGTTTCCATCGGGTTCTTTTCCGACTAATTTCATTTTCCATAGCTGCCCTTCTGCTTCAGGTCCACGGCCTGCACATATGTACATGGCTAAAAGACGTTCGTAAACAACACCGTGAAATGAGGGCCCACCCTCTTCGATCACCCAATTGGATAAACGTACACCGTCTGATAAAAGGTTAGATTGGTAATTTTGGATGAGTTGTGTGTCTTCTGAATCTAGATTGGAAGTTAACCCGCTTTTGGAGAAGGCTTTCAATTTACGTAGAGCTTTTCCAAATTCGTTTAATTCTTTGACCACAGCAGTCATGGCAATTAGGTAGCTATAGACCTCGGGTTTGAAGCCGGATTCTTTGATTTGGATCACTAGCTTAATTGCATCCCTATAATTTCCATCCTCCTGATTCAATATATAACCCAAGTCAAGATAATTATAGGGTAAAAAAGGAAGAAGAAACATTGGATATGATAAGGTTTGCAAGATGGGCGGTTTGGGTAACGGATCAAAACAAATTCAGGTTGGGTTGACCCGCAGGCGCAAACTCTTTCCTGTAAAGTTGTGTTCTAAACTTTTTGAAAATAACTAATGGGTTAATTATGAGTATAAAACACTATCATATGGAACAAGCCCTCCTTGTCATGCAAAAAAACAGGGAATTTTGACTTTGGAGGTCAAACTTGTTACTTTTCAATTATCATCTTATATTGTCATAACTGTACGATTTGTTCAAGAGCAATGCTAGTGCTAAAAGTTTATCTGAATTTATAGAAGTAATATCGTGTTAAGACTAAAGTTAGAAAATCTGGTAATTAATTGACAATGAAAGTCCAACGAATATCTAGTAGTTTTTAACTCTAATTGTACCTTTGGAAATATGCTGTAAGTAACAACACAATGAACATTTGCCAAAGCACGTTGCACATGCTACTATATAATTCCAATCAAGTACTTATTTTTAAGATAGAAACAACTCACATTCGAATATTCGATACATACAACGTGAAAATTATTTCTTTTGGTATAAAGGAAGACGGATATAGAAGATAATGATATTCTATTTTTAGATGGATTTAAACGGAATATACTGGCAACTGAAATCGTCACTAACTCACTTTCCCCTTAAATATTCACTCCACTTAGATTAAATGCAAGATTAAAACTTGAAAGACCACGTAGTTAAATAAAAATGTTTTAACTACGTCTATCGACAAAACTTATAATGTATATTCATTCACAAAAAACGATAGAAACACTCTATCAATACAAAGTATAAAAATGTACCATCATCTTCCAAGCAAGATATCCCGTAGGCCCGCCTTTCCGCCCTAGTTTTTCACCATCTTCACCCCCAACCCCTCTCTTCAAAACCTCTTTCACAAACAAAACCCCTTTATCTTTCTCACCCAAATCCCAATACAACGAAATCACCTTCTCAATCATACTAAACCCGGGTTTCAACCCAACGCATTCCATATCAACAACCAACCCAATAACATCCTCAATCTCATGTTCCCCTTCAATCAACTTCTTAACCCAACCACACATTAAAGAAACCATAAGCTCCATTGTTTCATCGTCCACTTTATTCTCTTTCTTCAACCACTCAAAAACCTCCAACGCACACCACGAATCCCGACCCTCTTGCGAAAAATAAACTAATACTAGTTGCAATTCTCTAGCAGATAACCTAGAGTTCATTTCTTCTAATACATCAGATGGCTCTCTATTCATTCTTTCTAATTCCTCAATCGCCTCGAAAAACACGTCACTCATTTCATCCTCATCATCACTAGTTACAATTCTATCCAATTCAACAGCTTTACATACAAAACTAAATTTTGGGTTTTTTTCAGCAATTGAAACTTTACAAACCCTAGAAACTTTACAAACCCTAGAACATAAATTAATGGAAATTGATGGATAAAATTTGGGGGTTTTGCAATTAGGGTTATGGGTAAAAGAAATACAATTGATAAAAGAAGTAATACCCAGCATTGAATCCATTTGAATTGGATGATTTAAAGAGGAATTAAATGAAATTGAGGTTTTCATACCATGGAAATGATGACGTCATGTGGGAGATAATGAGAATTTGGAATGATGGGTAATTTAAAAGATAGATTTTTAAGGGAAATTTATGTGGTTTTGATGGTTTCAATGGTGGCAAGTTGTGGGGATTAATGAAAATGGTGTTAAATTGGATGATATTTTTTGGTGGGCAAATTGAAAGATTCTATGGAAGAAATCAAAGATTTGTAGTTTTGGATAAAATTGTTGTTTTAGAAAAAGACACAACACCGAATGTTTGCTCGGTTTTAGTAACTTGAATAATAGAAAATGGATAAGTTTGGGAAAATATACATAGTAGTTTGTATCAAATTAGACGATATGAAAGTTTGGGTTTATATTTAGAGCTAAAAGATTAAATTTATATTTAAAACTGAAAATTGGAGCTTTTACTTTTCGTAAATATGTTTGGAAAATAGCTGAAATTGAAGCTTAAAAATATAAAAGGACTAAAAAAATATATAATAGTATAATAAGACAAATTTTATAAGGAGTATTTATATAATTTACCATTATATAAGCCCAAACTACTTTTTTTTAAGGTACTTGAAATAGTTTTTTTTTTAGGAGTGTATTTTTCAAATAAGCCGTGCAAATAAGCTCCAACCAAACAAGGTTTATTTGAAGCCTGAGCTTTAAATATGGAATTTTAAACCGAAATTAGCCCTTGTCAAACATGGCCAACATATGGAATTTTAAACCGAAATAGACAGGTTAATACTACTGATGTTTCATATGAGCAGATATCAAACTGATTAAAACTGATTGATTATCATTAATAATAATCTATTACTTAATATTTATGAGCATATATATATATATTATTACTCCTCTATTTAAATCTTGTCCGGTTGTTGAATTTCGTGCCCGATTTTGGGCTTATTGTGTTTTGGGCCTGTTTCTCTTTTGTTTGTTGGACTCCCTCTAGCCCAGACCCTCGTATTGCTGGCTTTTGTTGGCTTCGTAATATTGCTACACGTGTGCTGCTTACTCATCGTTCTGTATCTGCTTTGACGAAAAGGTTACGAAATTACTTAGGTCGGTGTTATCGTCCTCTTGTCGGTTTAGGTTTTTTTCTGCTTCGTGCTATTACTTTATTCTGTTTGCGTTTGTAGTAGGTGTTTGTCGAATTTATTATTTTTGTTAGGTCTCAATAAGATCTCAAACACTAGCTAATCAATTACAAATAAGTATTTAGATGTTAATTGTTACGAATCGATTAATTGCTCAGTTTCTTAGTTTATTATAGCGGAAATATAGTAACAAAGCAACTACAATAACACACAGTTATATTGATTCAAAAAGTACAACGAATTACTAAGCTCAAGCTCACTATTTATACACAATAATAGCGAGCTTGATAAGTACGAATCCTAGTAAATCTTCTAAAAGGATAGAAGATTTAATCTAACAAACATACAGAAAATAAAGCAATACGTTTCATTATGAAGCTGAGTAGTCAGCTCCATAATGCCTTAGTCGCTTTTAGTCACTCAGACTCAGAGTCACTCAGACTCAAAGTCACTCAGACTCACCAACTAAGACTTTAATAAACAGATTTATTAACTTGGGTTAAATCGTTGATTTTCCCAACAATCTCCCCCTATCTGTTTGGATTAAAGTCTTTTACAATTCATGCATCAAAAATAAACGCAAACTTAAATTGTTTACATAAAACTGTTTGTGAACAAAATGACACATAAGACACATCACTTTCTCTTCTTGAAGGATCTTTTCTGTTTCAATGGCACCTCCCATGGAGTAGGCTTCTTCACTTCCTTTGCCCATTGCAGTCTATCTGTCTTCCATCCAAGTAGTTTCTCCATTTCAGCATCTGATCTGTGGAACAAAAGTTGATATTCTTTCTTGATCAGTTCAACTTTGTCCATCAATGTTCCCATATCTTCAATTCTTCTAAGGTTATTGAATAACCAGCTGATTAGCTTCATACGGAAGGGGATGCATTGATCAGATTCACATTCACTGAGTAGAGAAATGCAGTGATAGATTGAGGACATGTTCAATCTGTCCTTAGCCTGAAAACATTCTTTTCCCCCACAATCAACATAACAAAGGCCCTCATGGTTATCATTCTTCACATAAGTTATGTCTTGAAAGATCACACCTTTGGGAACAGGATGAAGACTGCTTGTTTCTAGCCCGAGAGATTTAGCCCCAGCTCTCACTCTATTGATAGTGCAAAACGCTCTATAGTCCTCATCTGAGATCAGGTTCAACATATGAGCAACATTTACATTTGAAACAGCTTCTCTTTTTACTTCCGGTCTGTGTGTAATGTTTGTTATTCTTGAGCTTAGACTGGCGATTTCTTTCCATTCTTCTAAACCCAAAGTGTGCATTCTGTGTACCCCAACTCTGAAAGATCCCTCTTTGTGATAACACGTTAGCATAAGGTCAGATCCACCAGTATCAGCACACTCCAAGTTTTGGATTTTATTCATGTTTCTCCTCATTGCAAAGTTTGACTCAATATAGTCCAGTCTGGCTTCCTCTCTTAACACCTGTTTGGCCATTAGTCTGTCAGCTTCGATCCTCTGCTGTTCTTCATCAATGGCCAACTCTTCTTCTTCTTTCATCTCAGCTTCAAGTGTTTCAGCTGCTTTCATGGACTGGTCTTGTGGATTATCCTTAAATTTCTCCATGTATAGCCCTTTGACATACTCCTTGTATTTTTCAACTGTCATCCCAGAATTATGAGCATACCTTTGAAGCTTAGCTAGTTTCTCAGCTTCAGCTTGTCTTTTCTTTATTTCAGTTTCTAGCTCAGTCTGAACAGTTGGCTCTTCCATTTCAATTTCCTCCTCAGCCTGATCAGCATCGGTCTCAGCTCCAACTTTGCCTTTACCCTCCTTGTCTTCTTTCTCAGATTCACTACTGGATATGTCACTGTAATCAGTCTCATAGAGGACTTCAGACTGACCAGTTTTCAGATTGAATTTGGTTGTCTTGTAGTATCTTTTCTCCCCTTCATTTCTTTTTCTTTTCAGGTCTTGCTTGGGAGGGTCAGACTCATCAGTTGGTGTGACTGTTTTCTCCCCCTGAGTCTGAGCATCCTGATGTGTAAAATCTAGTCTTAAAATTAACCTACTATTTAACGCAATTACACACTTCTAGGCAGTGGACCTATCCGTATATAATATAGTTTAAAGGAAGTAAAGGTTCGTTCGCAGGGACTAATTTGTTTTAATATTTCGAATAAATAATACTGAGTATTTGTGGGAGTTTTTATTGTAACACAAGATTGCAAATAATTGAGAGAAAGTGATTAATTAAAACCAAACGAAAAAGTAATTGATTAAATCAAATAAAGAGAAAATACACTTGTTTGACACTTCACCTATTTTCCGTTAATTTTACGAGATCGATTGTTTTTCCAACTTCTAAGATATAATAAAAGTCCTTCCGAATCTTTTACTAACTTTAATTATCTCTAATTACACCGTTCCTTCCGAATACAGTTATAAATATTAATAATCAAGCAATAAGTAACAAGCCTGTTTTTAGTGATTTAAACTTATAGAGTTTCCTTCCGAATAACTCCTCTAATTATCAAGTCCTTACGAATCTTAATACTTAGACCTACTCACTTAAATTTAATTACCTGAGTTGTTATTACTAAGTCCTTCCGAATCTTAATAATTTTAAATCGATTATAGACCGACCGATTACTTCATAAAACTTATCTAATATATCTAGATTCCTTCCGAATACCTAGAATGTTGATTAGTCAAATTATATATAAACAACTCTGATAATATACTAAAATTTAAGCAAATAAGGATCAACGGTTAAACACAAAAACATAAACAATCGAAAACGTTAAATAAACTTCAAATAGGATCCGTTGTTCAAACAAGCATAACGAGAATTTAGCAACTCATGATCAAGTCTAAAACAGCAAATAAAATGTTAGAAAGCATTCTGGAAAATAGTTTAAAACTAAAAAGAAACAAACGAAGAGTTTTGGCGAACGTGTCGTGACCGCCGTTAGCCGAAAAGATGATCTTCCTAGCTTTAATCCTTGCTTCTAAATGTAAATAACCAGCTCCAGAGACTTAGAATAATAATGGGATGAATTTCTGGACGGATTTGGTGTTTAATTTATAGGCAAAAGCAAAGTGGAAAACGTATTCGACTCAAACTACAATTCCTTGTGTTTATCCAGTTAGGTGCGCAGCACCATGTCCATAGGTGCGCAGCACCGGGCTTTTTTCCATATTCTAATTTTTACAAAATGTAGCTCTCTCTTTCTTCTTCATTCTCCAATTTGAATCACCTAAATCGGAGATCGTATGAAGAAGTTATGATCAAAACGGTGGAGGTGCTACTGCGACGTTCTCTTCGTCAGAACTCACTATGTTTTCGTCTTTTAAGATCATTTCTTCCACCAATTCCACTTTCCGATCATATAAACCTATAAAATAGACAAAACAACTTTTCCACATGATTAAATGCAAAAACCTATCCTATCCATCATGTTTAATATGAAAAACCGACACAATATCGCATAGAAATATCTATATAAATATGCGATATCAAATCCCCCCAAACTTGCCTTTTTGCTTGCCCTCAAGCAAAAACTGTTTTAAAAGTAATTTATCAAAGCCAAAATAACATAACCAAACACCTCACGATTTTTATGGGAAGTAAAATCACACAACTCTCTAACTAATCTAAAAGGGTGCGTAAAATATCTCTGTAGAATCGCTCAATTGCTCAGTCATGGTGAATATTCTATCATAGGCTTGATAAAGTATCAAATCTCCACCACTAAAGTCTAGGTACAACTAAACGGGGACTTTTATTCGGGTTATAATGTACAGGTAAAGGCATGTGAAAATATATAATGGAGTGTAAATGGGTTAAATGAAAATAATACAAAACTTAGATTAAATCCGAACTAACTAAAATCTTCAACTTATACTTTTTCTCCGAATATACAATTTTCGTATATAATACACGACTCATAATACACTATTTCTCTTAAGATCTACAACTAATTTTTTTTCGCTTTTCTGTTTTTCCGATTTTTTTTCTTTTTTCACTTTTTTTCTTTCTTTAGCCTAGTACATGCCTTACAAAATAAATTTTCTCGTGGTAAGTACACATGCTCAAAAGGCTAATAATCACTATATATTTTTTTCTACTATTTCTCCAAATACAATAATAATACAAGGTAATATAATTGGTACTTTTCTTTTATGCCTTAACAACTCTAACTTCACTTATAATATAATAGCAATCAATAAACTAAGTTCGGAACTAATCTAAAAAGAAACGAAAATAAGGCGAGTGTACAAAATAATATAATAGTGTTTAGAAACGAAACGGTTTAGGCGCAAAGTGGTTTAACTAGAGTTTCTAACACTAAAAGTAAGTGTTACAAGGGTTAGGCGGAAAATATACAAAAAGAAACGAAAAAAGCTAACAAATGGTTAATCCTAATTTGCCCCTATCATTGTACCAAATTACACTAAGTTACCCTAATGTAATTGCTCATATGTGGTCTCGAAATGTATAACAATGTCAAGTTCTAAAGTCATCCCCATCGGCACACTCAAAGAAATGAAACAAGTAGCATTAAAAATAAATGCTTTCAATAGGCTCAAATTCTCACTATTTTTATGCGTCTGGTTATGCTTAAAGTTTAAGGTGTTTACCGACTAGACACGTTATATTTTTTTGGTTTTTTCAATTTTTTAATTTTTTTGTATTTTCTGTTTTTTTTTTTTTTTTTGACTCAAAAACTATACAAAATAACACAATTAACACGATGGAAACTAAGCTAAGGGTCGAAAAATAAAATTTGAAATTTCCCGATGAACCCCCCAAACTTAAGTAACACATTGTCCCTAATGTGTTAACGACTCAAAACTAAGGGAAATTTCAAAAAAAAAATCTAAAAAGAAAAATAAATAGAAAATAAGAAAAGAAGAAAGTAACCCGGTCGTAGATATCGAAAAATCTTCGGTGAAAAGCTGTGCTGAACTGAATGCCAGTCCTAAAACCGATTGCTGAACTTACTTCTCATCTATAAAAACTAAAATAGAAAAACTAAACACAAATATTAAAATCATAAAAGAAAAATAAAATAAAAATAAAAATTCCAAATTACGACGGAATAAAAAAATAGTAAAAAAAATAGTAGACTATTTTTAAAGTCTAATAGGGGAAAATGGTAAACAATAACTTTACAAAAATTTACAATTTTTTTTTTTTTTGGTTTTATAATTTGTTTTGTTTTTTTTCGTTGGTTTTCTTGGTACCTAAAAACTGAAACTGCAAAAGAAAATGTAAAAAAAAAAATACCGAATACTAAATGTTTGAGCAAATAGTAGCAGGCTCAGTAACTTGGGTGTTTGGGGTTCAACCTCTTGACCTCCTGCTAAGCAGTGCAAACCTATCAAGCTCTTGGCGAGCCTAAGGTGGTCAAGTGGTTGGTTGAAGAAGGTGATCGGAATATGATTACTACGGCAAGTAGATATTCTGGTGAGATAATACTGTGTGTGTGGAGAGGATGGAATGTTAGCGTCCCTTTGAACTGCATCAGGGTAGGGTATTTATACCCAACAATCCCAAACATGGGAAACGGTTGGCCATAAAGGCTTATCATGGCTCTTGAATGCTATTCTCCAACGTTCGTAACTTTATTGTCATCATAATGATACCAACGGTCTGAATCCTAAGGCAGGAGCTTAAGACCGTCTGGCACAGTGCTTAGAGGGAACAACAATGAAGTCAAGGACCAGGAACCCGGGAGCCAGGAGATCGGGAGCCGGGAGCCGGCAACCTGGAGGCCGGGAGCCAGAAGGCCGAGAACCGGAAGGCCAGGAGCCGGGAGGCGGGAGCTGAGAGCCGGAAGGCCAGGAGCCGGGAGGCGGGAGCTGAGACCCGTAAGGCCGGGAGCCGGGAGGCCGGGAGCCGAGAGCCGGGAGCCGGAGGCCGCGAGCCGAGAGGCAGGGAGCCAGAAGGCCGGGAGCCGGGAGCCGGGAGGCCGGGAGCCGAGAGCCGGGAGCCGGAGGCCGCGAGCCGAGAGGCAGGGAGCCAGAAGGCCGGGAGCCGGGAGGCGGAGGCCGAGAGCCGAGAGGCAGGGAGCCAGAAGGCCGGGAGCCGGAACCGGGAGTCGTGGTGGAATGGACTAAGAGCCTTTCCTTGATGTAGAAGGGACTTAGCCTTTATACTGTGTTGTGTTAGCTTTTTAGGGCTTATAGGCTATATGTATCGAGCCTATTCCCTACTAACACTATCATGCCCCCCAGTTAGGTTTTAAAAAATAAAGTTTTGAAGCCTAACTTCATGCATTTAATGGCTTTGCTTTGGGTTTGACCTTGCCTTTTCCACGCTTGGCATGTCTTTGCCTAGTTAATGTCTATGATATTTTTTAGTATCTGCACAAGTAGGTCTTTCATGAAGTGGATGAAGGAGGATGGTGCCAGATTGCTAAGTGCATACATATGGACTTCAAACTGATGGGGATTTGAACCTTCAGAGTGTGTCCATCACAAGTATTCTTTCCATTGTACTACGACATTTGGATATGTAATGTGTCTATGTCACTTTTGACTATCTATTGTGCCCATGACATGTCACACCCCGCTAAAGCGGAACGCAGGGTGTGGAGAGCAATAGCATTCGATAGCAAGATATAGATAAACGCCAAGTTATATTAAATAAAAGTCACAACAAAGTTTACATGAATGTTTTAAAATATCGATTACATATCCGAATTCAAAATAGGGTGTTCATAACCAAACCACCCAAACCCATCCCGTTCTTGAAGTCATCAGCCCCAAGCGTAAAGTCATCAGCACATGCGTACTCGTTTCCTGAAAATACGAGTCAAGTGTTAACTACGGGAGGCGTAGTTAGTGAGCTACAAAGTTTTAGTAAAGCATAAGTTTTCAA